>JANHJO010001718.1:93475-107336 GCA_032468235.1 Pseudoxyrhopus heterurus | reverse complement strand
GGCGGGCCCGGTGGGGGCGGGGCGGGAGAGAGAGAAGGGTGGGGTCGAAGGAAGCCGAGGACAGAGTTCCACGAAGGAGGCGAGATAGGAAGCACCACCCAGCAGCCTCTTCGGGAAAAAACTCACAAGGACGGCCGGAGGAATCGCCTCCAAAGACACCGGGCGAGATAAACAGAGGGTCGGCTGCCGGGCGTGGCTCGCAAAAAGCGCCCGCCCGCCTGCTTTATTCCTCCTCCCCCCTCCCACCCCAACGGCCGTGGCTCGCGCCCTCCTCACCCTCCAGAGCTCCCGTCCCGCCCAGCCCATCGGGGGCCACTTGGCCGATGCGGGACAGCTAGACGCCGCCCTGGGCCCACGAGGCACTGATTTTAGGGAACCGGCATTGGCTCATCCTGCCCAAGGCTAACCTGTCACTTAGGGCCTCCTCTGTTCAGACCGCTGCCGCCTTGTTTCCAGGCGCTCCTTCAACCAAAGCGGGAAGGGACGGGGGAAGCCGCCGCTGGAGTTTCAAATAAGAGGGAAGCCGCCGGGTTAGGTCTCTTACAGGAGACACCTCAGCATCCTCCGGAGGAGCACGCATGCGCGGAAATAACCCCTGCTGACGGAACTGGAGGTCTGTCATGGCTCTCGGTCGCAGAGTTATACATGACCGGAGCGCATGCGCGCATGAGGAAAAATTGGCGAGATTCGTTCTTATTTGTTTTGGGCCTTGCGTTTGAGATTTCACAGGCGGCCGTGAAGTAAGTTGTTAATTCTTTGAAACATGTTCTTGCCAAAGAAGCGAAAGGAAGAAATAAGGTTAGATTTTTTTTTTTAAAAAAAGAAGAATGTCCACTAATGCCTCCAATGGTATAAGTTCGATGCGGAAAGAGAACTACAGTTCCCGGCATGCGATGCGGCAAGTCGATGCTGTCAATGGGATTTTTCCTGCGGCACCTGTCTACGTAGGCCGGCTTGACAATGTGAATTCAAGAGTCCATCTTCTGTCTGTTGCTGGAAATATGTGATATGCTGGTGTTGGAAGGTTTGCTTTGCAAATTTCCCCCAGCACTTGTAGATAAATGCTTCTGGGTTGTTTTTTTCTCCCCTAGGATTTTTGTCTCTGATTTCAAGCCATTGTACTGCTTTATTCAGAAGTAAATTCAACTAAGAGAGCCAGTTTGGTTTAAGGCATCAGGTTAGAAAACAGGAAACGGTGAGTTCTAGTTCTGCCTTAGGCAGGAAGTCAGTTGGGTGATCTTGGCCAGTCATTCACTCTCAGTCCTGGGAAGGAGGCAAGGGGCAAACAATTTCTAGAACACCTGGCTAAGAAAACTCCAGGGACTCGTCCAGGCAGCCTCTGAGAATTGGACACAAATTGAATGAAATTTTTAAAAAATCAATTAATTTCAAAGAATGTTATTCCCACTGAAATAAGCTGCTGGACGCTGCTACATACTGCTCAAATATGCTTGGATTTGGTATTAAGGTTTGATCACTAGCAGCTAGAGTTGCTGCATCTAGAACCTCCTCATCCTAACATGGTTATCTCTGAGCAAACAATAGAACCGTGGATTTGAAATTCTGGGGGGTTTGGTGGACCAAAAGTAATATTTCTGTATTCAACTGAGTCTTTATAGAAAAGTATAAATCATAGCATATAATGGGAGTAAAGAATCTATAAAAATCAGTAGTCCTATCCATCTATAAGTAATGCTAGATGCAATGATGGATAGAAGTTAGCAACTTAGATTATCCTTTTTTCAAAATTACTTGTACTGTATCTTCTATAGCATATTGCCAGCATTCCAAATGTATCCACCAGCCCAACTAATGTTCTTAGTATGTTTATATTGTTTTTTAAACTGGGATCTTAACCATCAGTACTTTAACTTTCAAAGCAAAAGAATATTATAAGAATTCTTCACAATTAGCCATTTTAAAAAATTATCCTTCTTTATACATACTTCCTTAAAATCACACGCAATACCAATGCTGGGTAAAACTGAGATTTGCAAGAATGTTAGTTACTAGCAATACACTAATACAGTAATCCGAAACAGGCTGGTCACTCACCAGAAGTTTGCAATTTATTATATGGATATGGATATGTAAGACAGGAAGTGAAACCAGTAATACAGAGTATGCCATTGTCAACTATGCATTTTATCAAGATTAACATGTTTCTAAATATGTTTTGTGCTTATGAAATAATAAAATTATTAGTCTTTAAAATGCTTCCAGACTATTTGCTGCAAAAAGTTATGGTTAATGAGCAATTTTACCCCATTAATTCCAGAGATGGTGTGAAAAATCCCATCTTTTGTGGTAGTAGTAGAAGTCTCAACAGCTGAGTTCAGGTTTTGCAAATATTTTAGGAAGCTGATTATCTTCAAAGAAATATAATAAGCTGTGGAACAAGGGTATACTAAAAAATTATGGTTTGCTTATACATGGTTTGTTGAAAATCTTATTGGTCAGGTTCATATAACATGCTAAGCCATAAATAATGGCTTACAAACCACAATGGCTGGGTTTACACAGCACACTAAGACAAACCCAAACAAATCTTACTATTTCTTGTTGCATTACCTGGGCTTTTCAGAACATTTGCTTCAATATCTTGGCTTTAAATTTTGTTAAGATGTTTAAATATGCTAAAACTAAATAACCAGAATTGAAAATTATATATTTTGACCTTCACCAAAAAATAATTTGTATCAGCATTAAGGAAATAACCTTTGGATGACAGTGCCAGAAATAGTTGGCAATCCTTTTGTTCTCTTGCCTTAGTAGACAGCTAATATTGTTTAAAAGCAGGATGACGGTGAGATATTGAAAAGCATTTTATGTCTTCTGGTTGGGGTGATGCAACCTAACACTGTAATCCTGGTGTCAGTTGTAGAAATCTCTTTTAAGATTGTCAGTCTTTCTGACACTGTTAGTAGTTTTATTACCATGTTAAGAATACAGTTGTCCATCATTTTCTATAAATGGTTACTATATGATGTTTGATATTGCGGAGTCTGACATCGCCACCCACCATAATATTTGTGCAAACAGAAGAAATAGATTTAAATATTGAAATGAAATGTCTGTTTATTACAAGGAATCCTATAAAAAAAAGGTTCAGCGGGTTTTGATTCACAAGTTTTCCATGGGTGGAAAGAAGCTATTGGAAAGGAAAGGTTTATTCACCAAAAATTTTTATTAATCTTCTTTGAAGGAAATGGACACCACTAAGCCAAATATTAACCTTCCCCTTTCATGGGTCAGTTTATTTCCTCTAGATTATTATCTAGATTTCTGCCTATTTATATTGTTTTGTAGAATTTAAATAGTATCAACTGATTCTAGGTTTCTATTACTGAAACTATTAAAACTGCCGCAAGAAAATACTTAACTGGGTGGCTACCTAATCAATGTGTCTGTAACAATACTTCCATAATAGTGGAGATACTTTCTAATCTTAAAATCAGAGACTAGGAAGACATACCTAAACCATTTGTCCTTATTTTTGAGTAAATATACTGGATTGGAACATTATTTTTAGTTATTACTAGACAACATTTCAGAAATATTTCCTTACTTAAACAGCAATAGAATAACCATGGCTGGGCAAAGTGCAGTAGGAGCAGACTTCTGACTTCCTGTTGGCTTCCCCATTGAGTTTCCTTGTGAGAAACTAGCAGAGAGTGTTGAAAATCCCTCCCTCCCTCCCTTCCCCTCCTCTTTCCAGCAGGCAGGTAAATGGCTGCTGCCAGGTAGAGGACTGAAGGACTGAGTGAAGAAGTGTGTGAGTGGTCAACATGATATGACCACAGAGGAACTGGTGAAGGGTGCACTATTTCTCCACTGACTTTCTCCCTGCAAGCTTCCCACAAGTGGGAAGATGACAAGGGATGTCAGCAACCATATGAGTTTCTTCTGGGTTCCCCACTGACTTATGAGAAGTTGTCAGTGGATGTTGAAAAGGAGGATCACGTGAGTATGGCAGCACGGCATGACACTGAACAGCAGCTGAAGCAGAAAAGAAACCCCCAAATTTCATTCCCTCAAAAGTACTGGGTCCCAGGGTTTGGTAAGTTAACCCATCTGGGGTACCTTTGTTTTGTCCTATGATGCAGCATTTTTGCCCACATGAAGGATGCAAACTATCAAAACGGACACCAGAGTTTTAGTAGTATTTAGATAAATATTTTATGCGATAATGAACATTTGCTGGAGTATGAAAAATTGATTGTCCTGACAAAAAAAAATTCAGTAGCACTTCATGTTCCCCCTTGTTTTCAACACAATATGAGGCAAAAATAGGTGTGTTAAGCTTCACTAAGCTTAAAGCACTTAATGTTGTTTGTAAATCTCACTATCTCTGTAATTAAAAAAAAAAAAAACTCCTGCAAACTTTTGTTACAGTCTTACTTCTTGGAGTTCTTGCTATCTGACTAAGTAAATATTAAAAACAAAGAACAATATGTTAAAAAGACTCACACACACACACACACACACATATATATATAAATAAATAATACTATGAACCAAGGTATTTGAAAATACTCCAACTGGGCATTATCTTGAAATATCATCTATAAAATGTTCTGAGGCCCTTTCATTTAAACTTATAATACTAATACAAATTTTATATATTTCCATTAAGGGGACAAATTACTTTTGACAGAAAGGAATCAAAGGCATCCCAGAAGGAATACATGCCATAGTAATGATAGCAAGGGAAGTGTAGGAGGTGGGAGAAATTGATGGACCAGTTCCAGTTCAGAGAATTGAGCACTTTTCATTTTTGCTGGAAATAACATAAATGATGGAACCTTTGCGCCTCGGTTGCACATCTGCAGCTCTCAGGTAAAGTAGACACTGCTAAACGCATCGCATTTTTGACATTAAAATGAGTAGAAAGTTATTTCCTTCTCTTTCTTCCTGAAATGTAGTCGAGATTTTATTGAAATAGATGTATATGGTGTGGGGGGAGGGAGGTGTAGGTAATGTTTCAGATGACAACACCTCAACTAGAACCTTATTGCCATTCTATCTTCACACTGATTAGAATCCAGGTTGTTTATAGCAGAGCCATTATGAGAAACTGGCAAATACTTTTCTGCCTCAGTGGAAATGAAATCTTTCTACTGAGCACTTTGTCTCGGTGAATTTTGTATTTGAATCAGTAAGGTCATCGCTTTGCATAAGATAAGACGATGTGGAATATGCTTTGCTGGGCTTCAAAGGAAACTGATCCTTTACTGGGTTGAATGGAAATATAGGGCAGGAAATATTTGGGGATAATTAGCATACTTGGATAAGCCCAGCCCAGCTCCATTGCGCATGCGCGCGTGACCCCCGGGTTTCTAGCTGTTTTTTTGGCTCTTTTCTGAGCTCGAAATCCCAGGGGTCGCGCATGTATGCGTGTGGGGGTCACGTGTGCGTGTGGGGGGGCGTGCAGTGCATTGTGGGTGGGGGGCATGCGGGAGCGGGTGCGTGCAAGTGATTTGACATACAAACCAAAAAAGGTTTGACATCACTGGCATAGAAGTTCCTAGATGATTTGGGGCTTATTATTCTTTAAATCCTAGTTTGGGATGTAAAAAAAAAAATCTATTAATCTGCATTGGACCTGTGTGATATATTACAGTCTATAACCTTTAGTGAAGTAACCATCTGTGGTATCAAACATTTATTATGTAGATCATTGCTTTTTCTGGTTTGTTTTAGTCCTTACATGTTGCTGAGTTGTAGCCATGAGATTGGGCAATTATATAAATCATACCTATATCTACAGGTAGTCCTCACCCCTGCCCCAAATGTTAATTGGGATCAGAAATTCTGTTGTTATGTGACGCAGTTGTAAATTGGAAAACTGTGTGACTGTGCCATTAACTATCGCAGTTCTGGCAGTCACAGTTGTTTTCGTTAAGTGAGGACTGTGAGGTTCATTAAGTGAGGACCTCAATTGACTGTGACTTCTGCCTTCCTGCTGGCTTCTCCATTGACTTTGCTTGTCAATGTAAGTTTGAACAGTCACTGAAGAGTAATTGGTAGACAAGGACACATGTATCTATATATACACATACAAGCATATTTATAAGCATAAATTTGCACATGCACACTCATACAGTGAAACTGTCCATTTTTTCCCCTCTCTTAGTAGTGAGTCTAGAAAAAGACCTGCTTTCTTGATTCAATAGATCAGGGGTATCACGGTGGCATCACGTGATGTATAGGGACTTTTTTCCCCTTTGCTAAACCGGGTGTGGGCGTGGCCAGCACGTGACGCATCCGGCCTGCGGGCTGGGAATTTGACAGCCCTGCATTAGATAGTTATTGGTAACAAATTTGGCCAGACTGGATCATACAAAGTCATTAACTAACAAGTACCAATAAAGACACTGTCTGCTTTTTATTGGGGTAATAACAGTAGCATGAGAATCAATTGACCCCATCAAATAATTTAGTAAGTGTAATTATGGTGGGAGGTGATAGCTGTTCAGAAGGAAAACTTTCCTGTTGTTAAATGCAATAAAAACCAACTGCTGAAGAGAGCTTTGAAGCTTATCGATCAGTGATCATAGGGTGTTCAAGCAATTTATCATGTTGGTTTTCAAACATTTCATTACCTTTTCCTGCATACCTTGTTAGGAACACACAGTGGTTGATTTAGGTAAGAACAGCCTTGTCCTTTATATAATACATAGTTATCGCTTCTTTCTCGCCTCTTTCTTTAAGAATTGTACTAGACAGAAGTTTGAACAGAGAGCTTATTTCTAATTCTTGCACAGTTTGTGCTCCTTATAGCTTATTTCCTTCCCTGCCAGGACTATGTTTTGTGCAATTTATCTGTAATTGTAATGGCTTCCAGCGTTTTCTGTGGCCACCTTAAATATGGCTTTGTTTATGTCTGCTAATATTTACATTACATGGGGGTCCCATGTTCTCCATCAAGTCTTACATCGTGATGCTCAATACACAGGACTAAACAACAGAACCATTGAACCATATTGTAGTTCAATCAACACAGCTGTTTGCAAATGTGGGGATATGTAAACATGGTTTATAAATTGTGGTTAATGGTTTAGTGCAGAGGTATTTGCAATGCCATTGCTTCTTCAAAAGGAATTTGCCCCCCATCTTCCCTTGTTCTTTTATTTCCAATCTTTTCCCAAAATGACTGGACATTGGTATAAAAATATCAATCTGAAAATAATAAAAGTGGTTTGCTACAATTTGGAATTGTTAGTCCTCCTCGGTAAACCAGACACTTTATTGTAAGGCTTCATTAACAGAATCTTGCCAGTCCAGAAGCACAAACTTTCCACTGCCACTTTTAACTGCTTGATCCATTACGGCAGATATTTCCTAAGTTTCTTCCTTTGCCTGTTAATCCATTAAGGGCTCCTGCCCCTCTTGTCTGGTTGTTTTCTAGGCAGCATCTCTTCCCTTCATTCCCCAAGGTCATCCACACATTCCATTACACAAATAGACCTTTAGAAAAGAAGAAATATTTCAATACCATTGCCACAGTGAAATCAAGCAGTGTGCATCATGAGTCTCCATTATACTAAAAGGTCTCCATTATTTCTCCAAAAGAAAGTAATGGTTTCTGGCAGGAGAGGCAATATTTGACATCATGGCATAGCATGTTTATCATTCCTGAGATAATGGCCTTGCTATTAGCCACTCTTGGTTGGCTTTTCAAACTCACAGGCCTTGGCATTGCTACCTCTGCCTAGAGCAAGCCAAAACTGGAGTCAGGATTTAGGAAGTATCGCCACATTCTAGCTCAAGGATTGGCTGCAATTCTGTTGGGTGCCGTCTGGGGACCGCATGCTCAACGTTATATATGTATATATGCATGTACATAGAAATATGAATACATTTAATTTTGACGTGGCTGCTTGGCAGATGGACAAAATAATTGTATGGCGCTGGCCTAGTTCCAACCCACCAAATCTGTTAAGAAGATCTGGTTTTAAACCATTCTGGATGTGCTATTCATTACCAGAGAAGCTTAATTTGGCAATAAGATTTCCTAAATTCATTGAAGAGTTGTTGTAACACTGCAAGAACGGCAGGTTTTCTTGCATGTTTCCTCACTGTTATTTTAAAGTGGAAGCCAGCACCAACATTTTATTTCCAGTCCAAACTAATTTGCTTAAATAAGCAATCAGAGAGTCTGAACATTTGCTTCTCATCAAGTGAGGCTGATCTACCATAATCTAATTACTGTGTCAGAAAACTGACAAGCAATTTAACCAACAATGAAAATATACTGTAAATAACGCACACATGTAATACAGTTGGGATTTTTTTTTTTTAACTTTAAATCAGTACTGTAATTCTGATTACTTTCACAACATCTCAACAAATAGTATCTGGAAAGAAGCAATATTTGATTTCTTGCCTTCAATGCTATCCTATTAGCGGCTTGATTTTAAGAATGGGTTTTCTACACGTGTGTTTGGTTTGGGCTTCACTGATCAGCACAAAATAAACTGAACTGTTTCACCCGTTTTATACAAATGATACAGGTAGTTCTTGACTTACGACCCCATTTGAGCCCCAAATTTTTGTTGCTAAGCAAGACATTAGTTAAGTGAATTTTGCCCCATTCTAATGCCTCCTTCATAAATGAATTATTGCTTGTTTTAGTTGCTTGTTACCTGTTAGGTTTACATCCAGCCCTTTCTCTGGGAGCTGAAGTTGGTTCAGTAAGGTTCTCTCTTCCTTTTATCCTTACAACAACAAGCTGGAAAATATGCCAGAATGAAAGTGATTGGCCCACACTCATCCTAGGGTAGTTTTGATAACTGGAGGTCTCTAACCTTAACTATAAAACAACGTTTCTCAACCTTGGGAAATTCTGACAATTGGAATCCACACATCTTAAAGTTCCCAAGGTTGAGAAACACTGCCCTATAGTACAGTAGCTCTCTTCCTGTTATCCAAGATAATAAGTACTATGTGCCGAGAGCTTGAAACATTGTTAGAGACCCCACACACCCACTTCACGGTCTGTTTCTGTTGCTCCACTCTGGCAGGAGGTTTTGAGGTATCTGTAGCAGGACTACTAGATTCTGTAACAGCTTTGTTTCTTATGCCATCCGTCTTGTAAACTCACAGGATTCTTTTTTTAACACCATGTATATGTATGCATTCAAACTAGATTGTGATATTTCTCTGTGTCATATATGTGTGTGTGTGTGTGTATGTGTGTGTGGGTATATGCATAATGGTTATACTTTGAAAGCTGAATGCAACGAAATTTCATTTTAATGTATGCTGATTAAAGTGACAGTAAAGACTCTACTCTACTCTACTCTACTCTACTCTACTCTACTCTACTCTACTCTACCCTACTCTACCCTACTCTACCCTACCCTACCCTACCCTACCCTACCCTACCCTACTCTACCCTATTCTATTCTATTCTTACCATGGGGAAAAGTAGAGGTAGTCCTAGACGTACAACTGTAGAGGAGCCTGCTCATTATGGTTGTAGGTTGTGACAGTCTTAAAGCGGGTCATTACATGACTGACCTGATTTTACAACATTTTTTGTGGCACTTGTTAAGCAAATCATCATGTTAAGTGAATTCAAGGTTGTTAAGTGAACACTGCAATGTTAAGCAAATTCATTGTTTGCCATGGGCTGAAATAAAATCAGCTTTTGGCAAAAATGTAAATGTGATCACAGGATGTTGCAAATGGCTGTAAATGCAGGCTGGTTGCCAAGTGCCTGAAATAGAGTCAGGTGACCACAAGTGGGCCTTTAGAATTTCGGAACCAGGTTGTAAGTAACTTTTGGGGTGTCCATTGTAACTTTAAATGGTTGCTAAGCAACCGTATAAGTCAAGGACCAGTTGTAAATGCAGTCTTTCAAATCTGTTCTGCTGCACAGTGTAATATGTCAGTTATTCAATGGTGTTCTAGCCTCCTGGTTTGTTAACTGTTTTTATTTTCTTTCTTTCTTTCTTTCGAGCAGGGCCTGAAAAACAAAAACTTGGTCATGTAAGTATCAGCCGTGAGTAAATAATACAAAAATATTATTATAACTGAAGGTGTTGAATCAAGAGAATCTATAGACCATGAAGTTTTCCAACTCTCACAAGCAAATATAAGGGATGTGAGGACAATAAGGGTATAGTGGAATTGATGAAAATCAATTATTTTATTTCACTACCTCACTATATGCATACCAGAAAAGTTGCTGAAGGTGAATTATGAACTGAATACCATATGTATGTGGTAGTGCATTGGAGACTAAGACAGGCGGACATGACTTCAGTCAAAATCATCTACCCTGCCAGATAATCTCCAGATATGTTGATTATAATGTCCATAATTCCAAAGCAACACGATTAATGTAATTATGGAAGCTGTGGTCAAACTCACCTGGAGAATGACAGGTCAGGAAAAGAAACTGGACTCTGAAGCAAATACACACAATTCTCTGAAAGCAACTAGCAAAGTGAGGGTTAATTCCATATGACAAACTCTTTTGAAAAAATGCTGACATGAGACTTGCAGCAGCAATGAGGCAATGTAAACATAAGGTGAAGATGATGAAAACTAATTAGCTAAGTCTCCTGGAATCAAATTTTAACGTGATGTGATTATATATATGAGGAAAAACACAATGTTTAGACTGCATGTAATTCCAGTAATATGGTAATGAAGCACAGTGCATAATTTCTGACCTAACTAATCCCATGGGCTTTTGAAATGCCTGTTTTAAACAACATCTCATCAGTAGTGCTTCAGTGGTAGGTGACAATGTCATAATGGATACCGAGAGACCAGTTAAGTATTGAAATTGAATTAAAATTTGTAGCACCAATTAAACAGGAAGGGGGCTTGGCACATTCTATCCTGGAGACATTGTACGCATCAATGTTTCATGGCAAAATAATTTGGGTCTATTTTGGAAGTATTTTCCCCAGTTGCAAGGTTGCTGAATAAATCAATAGCAGCTGGAAGCAGATTCCTGATGTGGCGCTAATGTTTTGTTAATGGTAGCAACATCTAGTCCATAGAATTCAGTATATTTATTCTCACTGTTTTATTGGTTTTCTGATAATACAGAAAATATGGCCTTACAGGGAATAGTGGCAAATTAATTTCATTGGTACCTTCATTTGTACCCATTCAAAATGATTTCAACAACTACTCAACACTGTGTCTCATGAGATTCTACTACAGAAGGTGGCAAAATGCGAATTAGGCTATGGTAAAGGATACAGATACCCTGCCAACAAAAGTCCGTATAGTCAAGGCTATGGTTTTCCCAGTTGCAATGTATGGCTGTGAAAGTTGGACCATAAGGAAGGCTGAGCATCAAAGAATTGAGGCTTCGCAACTAACAACAACAACAAAGGATACAGAACTAGTTGAATGATTGTATCCACAAGAGTCCATCCATCACTCTATGTGAAGCTTCAAAGAGATGTTGAGCAATGTACTGGAGGCCATTGTTCTAGGCTCCGTCCCATTCAATATATTTATAAATGTGTTAATTGAGCTTTAGAAAACAGGATTATCCATTTTGCAGATGACAAAAAATATACAGGGATAGCAAAGGCTTTAATAGCAGCAGCCTTGATGATGATTATGGCAAGCGGGAACAAAATCCAGCAAGGTAATTTTTACAGTGACCAATGCAAGCTCCTGCTTTTGGATAGGAAAAAAAATCAAAGATTTTACATCTAGAATATTGTGTGCTGTTCCAGATACTGCATTTTAGAAAGAAGAAAAATTGGAGAATGTCTAAAGGAAAGCAATTAAAATGATGGTTTAAACCAGAAAGATAAGAAAGAAAGAAAAAACCTGCAAGGATTGGCTAGAAGTAATGAACATATTTAGCATGGAGAAGAGGAGACTCAGGAGAGATATAATCATTGTCTTTAAATACCTGAAAGATTGTCAAATGACTAGTTGCTCCTGTAAATCCTGGAGTAAAGTTACGGTATTATACCAACAATGACATAATCAACGAAGTAAAAAAAAAAAACCTCATAAGAAGAAAAAAAGAAAGATGTCATAATGTCAGAAGTTGTGTCCTTAAATTATTTACTCTATGAACTACTACTCATAATTTTTCTTATTAAGGCAAGATTTAAGCAGAGGTGATATGGTATCTAGACTTTCTCATTGTGTTACCATGGTTTTTCTGGCTATTGCAAAATAGCCAGCAAAAATGTAAGAGGGAAATAAATAACATTAAAGATATTTCCAAAAGCTATAGTTTCTATCATCCAAATTTTGACAAAATGATTAGTGGCAGGATTCCACCATTACTATCACAGTTGCTACTCTTCAGTGCTGTGAGTTTGTGAATTATTCTTGTTCCAATTGGTGCTTTATTTGTTTATCATGTAACATATGACATTGAAAGGAAAAACAGATCAAAATCTGACTGCAAATGAATTCTGGAATACTTAACAAACTGAAGAAATAATCATGCCTGATCAAGAACAAGCTCTGCAAATCAATACTGTTAAAGTTGAAATGGAACATATTATGTAAAATTAAGGAGAGCATTGTAGCTAATCTCATTGATGGCTATGGTGAAATCACTCAAAGTATAAACACCATAATAGGACTGTAAAAATTGTCCACTGCAATTTATGTGGAAAATTTGATTTTTTTTATCATTTGCAAAAATCACTGAGACCATGCGCCTGAAAAAGTTTTGCAAAATGAGAACAAAGTGTGAGATTTCAAAATTCAAACTGCGAGAGTAATACATCAGACATTGCTGTTATAAAGGAAAAAACGTGTGTTTCATTGATGTGGCGATACCTGGAGACGGTCGAATTGATGAAAAACAGCAGGAGAAAATAACAAAATATCATGATATACAAATTGAGATTGAAGTATTACGATGGAAAAAAATTGCTTGTCCTACCAATTGCAATTGAAGCTCTTAGTGCAATACCATAAGGATTTGCAAAAGCTGAGCTTACTTGGAACAGCATACATTTTATGGTGATTCTACCAAGTCTCTTTGGTTCTTTGCTAGGATCAGAATCATTGAAATCAACACCTATTCAATTAGACTATGATATTCATTTGGGCAAATAGAATAATAATGTGAAAAATGTACCAAGAACAGTACCTGTTCTGCAATTTTATATAAGTCCAATAGTAGTTTGATACAATTTTATTCCAGGAACACGAGTCTTTTATATATTCACCGTATGCATTGACTCTTACAGAACAAATGTCTGCTGACATAAAAAAGAGGCACTTCAATCACAGTTTGGATGCAAACAATTTCATTTCCATCTGGAAGAAATTTATAACAGAAAATTATTAAACAGCAGATCAGCATATTGTCAAGAAAATTAGTTTTAATTAACACTCCACCAAAGATTTCACAATGACAGATGCTCTACCTCAGGCATATCTCACAAGTCAAACTGTAACTACTGAGGAGGATTGTGATCCTGAAATCCATGTAGATAGCACAGAGCAAAGCCTCAAAGAAAGCATCCCATGTGGCAACAAATTGGCCATTACCTTCTCACAGTGTTTTAAGGAGGCTTATGATGCAAGGGTACGCATAACAGAACACAATACCTAGATATGTTTGGCTTGTAGTCTTATTTTTCAGAATACAAAGGTGTGGTTTTCATTATATCTTGCCCATTACAATCCACAATTTTAGCACACCTGTATGAAGGGTACACAGGGTTTGAGAAGTCCAAGAGATGTGTCGGAAGGACTGTTCTGTCCCACACTCCAAACACCCAGATCGACACCAGTTAGAGGTATAAAAAGGTTTTATTTTCAAACGGAACTTAAAAGAGCAGTTCTTCTGCCTTAACTAACAAACTTAAATAAGCAAGTCTTTTGCATCAAAGGAACAGCTGGT
>JANHJO010001718.1:82269-93375 GCA_032468235.1 Pseudoxyrhopus heterurus | reverse complement strand
GAAGTTTGTGTTCTAAAGAAACAAACTTCCTGCAGCAGCCTCTAGGGGGAAAAACAGCTAAGGCGTGCTTCCCTGCTCATCAGCTGTGCTGAAAACAGAGTGAATAAAGGTAGCTAGAGGCTCCGGGCAAGCGGGCGGCCCCCCCCCAATTTTTTTTTTCAAAAACCAACCGAACTGGTTCGCTGGCTCTGCCCGACCTTAACAACTGGTTCAGGTGAACTGGTCCAAACCGGTAGCAACCCACCCCTGCTTAGGAGCTTTCTTCACAGTTACAACCTTTGCAGCATTCTCCATGATCATGTGATCAAAATTCACATGCTTGGCAACTGATTCATATTTATGACCGTTGCTGTATCCCAAGTTCATGTGATCCCCTTTTGTGTGACCTACTGAGAAGCAAAGTCAATGGGGGAGCCAAATTCACTTAACAACCGGGTTATTAACTTATCAACTGCCGTGATTTACTTAACAACTGAGGCAAGAAAGGTCATAAAATGGGGCAAAGTTCACTTAACAAATGTCTCAACAACAGAAATTGGGGCCTCAATTCCGGTCGTAAGTCAAGAATGACCTGAATTGCAAAAAATGATATAAAAGAAAATTTAAGTTATATTTAAGTCCCAGTGTAATCAGTGTGGGGTATTTTTGAGTGAATGAGGATTGGGCTGTGACCAGTGATGGATTTCAAAACTTTTCCCTACTGGTTTGGAGAGCTCGCTTCACACACACACGTGGTGCGTCAATTGCACGCTTGGCACGTGCATGCGCAGAGCTCAAGCACTGCCCTCTGTATCAACGCTGGTGAGCTGTGCAGGCATGCCTAATGTGCATGCGCACAAAACACATGCTTCGCACCAAACATGCGCTTCGCGCCAAACGCAGGGCACAGAGACTGCCCTCTGTATCGACACTGGTGAGCTGTGCTGTTTTTTAGCTCAGCTGAGGCTCTCCGCATGAATCAGCTCAGCTAATAACAGAATATAGGAGAGGTAAGAGCGGGGGCAGGTGGGCGGAGCCAGTCAGAGGTGGTATTTGCCGGTTCTCCGAATCAGTCAAAATTTTCCCTCCTGGTATGCCAAAACCGGTCACAACCAGCTGAATACCACCTGGCTATGACTGTTAATCAAAAGACAGCCTCTATTTAGATACTGTTTGTCCCTGGTAGTATTCAAGGTTATGTATAAGTAAAATAATTTCAAGCTATTAATTATCTTTATTACAACCTTGGACACATCACCACGATCAGTCTGAGCACCAGATTTCACTCCTTACAAAGTTTAAAATCAGTAGGAGTTCATTTCCATTTTTGCTGTTTCAAACAATTTCATATTTATCTGTTAAACTGGATCAACAATATGGAGTACTTTTTTTAAAAAAGACATTTGCTTAACTTATAATTTATGAATTGTAATTCTAGGACCGTTTTGCTGATAATTGGCAAACATAAAATTTTGAAGTTGAATTAATGGTAGCTTTATGAACTTTTCCCTCTCAGCCTTACACACTTAGTGCATTACTGTATAAATTGTAATTATAGAGAAAAGGATGTCCTCTAATCTAAGTTATACTTAATGGATGCCCTATAATTTTGTCACTAAGGTTATGTGCCCCAGGATTTAATACAAAAATATTTTTAAAGAAATCTTTATTTTATCCTTTGAGCAGCAAGCTGTACATTTACTGTTGTATTAGTAGACCATAAGTATACTTCTGAGTGTATAAATGTGATTTCTATTATAACTGACATTGCAAAATAGGTATTATTTCAGATTTTCCTGAATCGATAATTACTACAGTGCTTTAAACTAAAGGTGAAGTTTAAATGTCTTGTACATTATCTTGACCTGGACTATTACTGCAATTTGGAAAAATAATACGAAAGACTTATTCCTTAAAAGCTAAAGACTGAGGCTGTAATGGTTTAATGAAGGCTTAATGGAGGCTAAACCATATGATGAGGGAACTAGGCATAGTCTAATGAAGAGAAGGACTAGAGGTGACATGATAACAATCTTCCAATATTTGGGGGGGGGCTGTCATAGGGAGGAGGGGGTTAACCTATTCTCCAAAGCACCCATGGGCAGGACAAGAAGTAACAGATGGAAACTTATCAAAGAGAGATCCAACTAGAATTAAGGAGAAATTTCCTGACAGTGGGAACAATTAATTAGTGGAACGGTTTGCCTCCAGAAGTTGTGAGTGCTTCATCACTGGAGGTTTTAAGAAGAGATCGGACAGTCGTTTGTCCAGAATGATACAGGATCTACTGCTTGAGCAGGAGGTTGGACTAGAAGACCTCACGGGTCCCTTCTAACTCTTTTATTCTATATTCTATAATTTTCTTTTCTCTGTATGGCTGGATTTCCATAGTGGCAAGTTGTCTATTAAAAAAGTTATATTGGGTATATGTTTAGTATTGAGCAGTGCTGTCAACTACTTACCTTTCAGTAAAATCACAGCACCATTGATGCTTTGTGGAAATATGAATGATGCAGTTGACATCAGCCACAAAATAATAGCTGTAATGCTGTATATTAGAATAAATGCACAACATCTTATATTTTTTATTAATCAGTGAAATACCTATCATTGTGAAGTACATATGAAATGCCTACAGATACATGTGTAACTGAAAAATTATTACTCTTTTGGTCCCCAAAATAAGCAGTAGAGCTTTTTCGGGGGGGGGGGGGTCTTATTTTTTTCCCGTGAACAGGAGGCCCACCTCTTCTGCTTGCTCGTGACAGGGCAGGTGGCCGCACCAGTGCCTCCTGCCCCGCCAGTGCCACCACTGCAAGGCAGGGAGGGTGGAGCTGCCCCATGTGCCCTGCCCCGGCTTACCTCAGGGCCCCTGGAGCCAGGCCACTTGCCTCACCTCATGGTGGTAGCTCTGGCAGCTCCATCTAGCAGGACCCTGCATGGATGCTGGCCCATTTCTTCTGCTTGCTCTGCTTGCTCGTGGCCGCAACACAGCAGGAAGCTCAGCGATGCGCCAGTTCCGTGGCCATGAGGCAAGATGGGTGGGGGGATGGAGCTGTTCCATGAGCCCTGCACCAGTTTACCTCAGGGCCTCTACAGCCAGGCCATCCACGGCCTGACACCTGCCTTACCTTGAGGTCGCGGCACCAGCACACCACTCAGCCCCCTGCTCTGTTGCAGCCACAAGCAAGCAGAAAAAGTGGGCCGGTGGCCATGTGGGCTCCTGCTGCACATGGATGCTGGTGCTGCTGCTATGAGGCAGGTTTTGGGGCATGGATGGTCTGGCTGCAGGGGCCCTGAGGTAAACTGGTATGGGACGCATGGGGCAGCTCCACCAACACCCCATCTCGTCTTGTGGCTGCAGTACTGCAAGCAACCAGATGGAATGGATAGGTAGCTGGCTGCACAGGTTCTTAAGTAGGGCTTATATTGAGGGTAGGGCTTATATTAGGTGCACATAAACCATGCTAGGGCTTATTTTGGGGATTGGTCTTATTTTCGGGGAAACAAGGTACATGGGCTGATATTTCAGGTATCTGATTTCAGATACCTGAAATATCTGCTATTTTAGATTCATTAAGAGATATAATACTTGGATAGAAACCAACCATTCAATTTATAAGGAAATTAATAGAAAAATGAAGATATTAGTTACAGTATATTATCTGAATTGTGTAACAAAACTGGAATATTCAGTTTTGGATAATTTGGGTCTAAGTGTTAAGAAATGTGAATGTACTTTTTGTAATTTAAAAATGAAATGGATTCATCACAAAATATTATTTTGTCTTTACTGCTAACCTCAGAGAATGTTTAAAAAGGGATGAGATATTTAATTTTATATAACTGAAAAAAAAAACCCTCCATGCCTGATTTAAGGAATGAATTCAGGATAAGACTTTGTTACCTATACTGGAAAAATTTCTTGTGTTTTAAAAATGAGAAGATAACAATACAGATAGTCCTTGTTTAGTGACCACAATTGGGACAGGCAACTTGATTGTTAAGGGAAGCAGTTGCTAAGTGAAACTGTGACTGTTGCTATGCTCTCACTTCAGCTTTCCTTCACTGTACAGAGCTGCAGAAGTTGTAAATGTAAGGATAAGTCACAAAGTTACTATTTTATCACCATCATAATTTTGAATTATGACTTTAGGATGCAGTCACTAAATGAGGACTATTTGTATGCTCTAAACTTCATTTTAAGTTTAAGGATAGTATTAACTTTATATGATTATCTATATAATTATTATATGGATCTCTTTTTCATTTAAATTGTTTTTTTCTTTGTCATATTTTATTTTAATTATAATAGACTATATTTCTTCATTGTACAATTGCTCTTCTGTAGGTGGTGCAGGGTACTTTTCAATATTTTATTATATTTTTTAAAAAACTATCAGGTTATTTCTTCTAATAGAGAAATCTGAGATGAGAAACTAAAGATATCAAAGTTGTGTGAAAAGAATCATTGTTGTTTGGCCTGTTCCCCGTTAGGACAAAAAATCTAGGAGGAAAAAACCCCCTCTTTATTCTTACTACTTTCGTAGTATTTTCTCAACATCAACTTTATAGGCGTTACTTGCGCCTCTGATTTTTCTTCATTTTCTATTTCTAAATTTTTTTTAAGTTTTTTTAGTTTTGCATTTGAGGGAAATTCATATGTTCATATGTTTTTAATGTCAATTGCCCAACTTTCCAAACTTCTTCCCTCAAAGTTTCTAGAAGCCATGTTTCTTGAAAGGGGAAGGAAGGACAACTTCTCTTTAGGGCACATACATCTAGATCAGGGATGTCAAACTTGATTTCATTGAGGGCCGCATCAGGGTTATGTTTGACTTTTGGGGGCGTGGCCAGGGGGGCTTGGCCAGCTTGATGTCACTCGTGTCAGGGGCATCTGTGGTGGCCCAAGTGCTCTGCCAGCAAAAATGGGCTCCCAAGCTCCATTTTCGGCTGTGATGGCCTCCTGAAACCCTCTGCCAGCGAAAACAGCCCTGAAGGGCCGCCCGTGGCCCTCCCGAGCTCCATTTTTGCTGGCAGAGGCACCACAGGCCAATCCTTCGCTGTTTCCAGGGCAGCCCCACGGAATAGATCTAAGCACCCTGCAGACTGGATCCGGCCCTCGGGCCTTGAGTTTGATACCCCTGATCTAGATATGTGTGAACACACTATGGCACTGCAAGTCTTACTAGGTTCTGATGATACCAGTTCACAAATGAAGTGAGGTAGAAGAGGTGGACTGATGAGGAAATAATATCTTTTATTCAAGGTGGAACACACCCCTAAAAGAAGATTGGAATCTGAAAGTACTGATAAAAGAGAATATTTGTAGCTCAGGATTGAATTTGATGCCCTCTGAGCTTGTTAGCTCGCAGACGTTTCATTACCAAACTAGGTAACATTATCAGTGCTGGAAGGGAGTGGAATTTGCTCTCATTTTATCTATTGGTGGTTTGCCCTGTCAGTGTTGGTGGGAGTGGTCTTGGTGGTTCCTTGATTAGGTTTAGTATTAGCTTGTTCGGCTGTTTCTTGATTGGAATATTGCTTTTTTCTTGATTGTTGGTCTAATGCTTAATGTTAATCTCTTTTTGTCTGGGTGTTGATTACTGGTGAGGAGATGTTTGGGTCTTTTTGTTTCCTTTTTGGTGTTTTGATTTTTCTTTAATGCCATGTAGATTTTGTTTCTCTCTACTTGCCTGTTGATGCCCAATTTGTCTGAGTGCAAGGCTTCCAGAATTCTCTAGCAATTTTGGACTTGGCTTGGTCTAGGATGCTCACAGTTTCTCAGGTGAAACTATGGTTAATTCAGCTCCCACAATGGAAGAATGGATTGAAAAGATGATGGAACTGGTGAAAATGACGAAGTTAACTGCATTAATTAGGGAAAAGAAGGTAAATAGTTTTGTTTCCACTTGGAAACTGCTTCTGCACTTTCTGCTTGAAAGAGAAAAAAATGAAACTTGATTTTGGGTTTTAACAATTAAGTAAGTCATAATTATAGAAGTGGCTAACACTATTTTAGATAAGTAACAAGTTGATATAATAATTGTACTATATATCTTACTGCACCGAAGGAGGTTGAAAGTCACTGCTTTTTGTTTCCTTTTTCTTTCCACACTTTATCCACTTCTTTCCGCACTTTATCTACTTCTTTCTTTTCCCCCCTTTCCTCCCCCTTTTCCCCATTATCTTTATTTCTATTTGAATTTTATATTAAGAAAAAAAAACTTTTATTAAAAAACACTTCACAAATAAAAAGCTATCTTTTTGCTTGATTTGGCTAGGCTTGGTGCACTTTTGAAGAGTAAATGCAAGGAAATAATCTCCATGCATGATAATTGAAAATATAATTAAATCAGTAATTTTAAAGAACAGAACTATTGAAAACATAGTTCAGAGTTCAGAACAGAAGAAAAGAGTGACTCACCCTAATTATGTGAGAGTTTAACTGCTTTCAATTCATACATCAACCAACCTAGTTGATTTGTGACTTTCATATTTTTAATCTCTCCTTTTCATTCCATTCCATTAAGTAGCTATACCCAAGAAATATATTCAGCCGTAAAAAAGCCACTCTTGATCCTAATGTAGTTTGCTAACCCAACCCTTGTGATTAATTTATGGTTCATTGTATTGTCTGGATTTTGGAATCTGGGCTGAGTATTTTTGTTTTGTTTTTGCACCAAGGACCCTTTAGTTTTGTTTAAATTGTGTGTGTGTGTGTAATATGGGGGGGACGGAATACAACATGGTACAAAACAAAGCCTGTCTCAAATAGAAATGAAATAAAAGTTAATTAATTGAATAATTAACTTAATTCAGTGTGAATTGTGCAAATCCAGCCAGAACGTTTCCCTTTCTTGCTACAAGTCTCTACCATGGTACCCCAAGGGTTGCCCCCCTTTTTTTCTATGTGTTGATGAACTGATGACATTAACAGGTTCTCCTTTGTAGTCTTGATACTGTAATTGCTGTCCAATTACAGGGCCACCCCTGTCTTTTCTCTTTTATTATCGGAGAGGGGAATTTAGGTTGCAGAACTTGGATGAGAACTTGCACAAAAAAGGAAGCCCTTTCTTACAATTGACTGATCTGAAATGTAATAGCTTCAAATGAAGGGATGCCAAAATCTCAGAGACTCTAGCTCTCCTGAAGCTGATTATCAAAGGCATTCCCGCCCCCCCAAAAAAAATATCCACCGGTTTCCGGGAAGAAAGGTGCTTTTATTTATTTATTTTTTCCACAGATATAAATGAAACACTGAGAAAGATTGGGTATTTCTTTTCACGCAGCCTGTTGCTCTTAAATTCCCGCTGATTTAACTTGCTCTGTTCGGAGCGGGATGCCAAGATTTACAAGTCTGCCAGAAGGAGCAACTTCATTGAGCAGAAGGATTTCTAATGGCTTTTCCCCCAGGGAGAGCATAAAAGCAAATAGAGCGGGAGCTAAACAATACTATTGTTCTATTCAGTTATTTTCTGCAAGCCACAATTTTGGGTTTTTCTGCATCTAATAAAAAGAACTGGTGGCCTAGATTAATAAGGGAACGATTTTCATTTCTGCATAAAACCATTTGTAACTGTTGTCATTTCAGGGGGGTTCCTTTGACTAAAAATCTGATCAGATTGTAATATATAGCAAGCATGGAGCCAGCCATTAAATTTTGATAAATCAGAAATAGATGTATGCATATGTAAGTGATAAGAGATGACACTGTAATGGCAAGGATGAATATCATTTTTATTTACGTGATTTTTCTTCTTCTTTTTTAATGTATGCTCAGGTGTTAACCTTTTAAAAGATGACCTTAGATTTCTAAAATATGATAAGCTTTGTTATTCCTTTTGTTGCCCTATTACACCTTTCAAGGGGAGAATAAAAACAACTCTAAAAACGGGTGTAGTAAGGTATAATAATAAAAATACTATCAAAACAACTACTAAAAGTGGTGGAATTAAAACTAGCAAGAAACACTGTACCAAAGAGAGGGTAGAAAATGACAAAGCCTTTGTGATAACGAAGTGCAAAAAAGACAACTATTTAAAATATATGTTCTATGACTTTGGTAGGTGTTTCTGGGGAACTGCACCCTTGTATGCTCATTTCTTTTTCGTGTTAAATCAAGACATTCTTGTAATCCAAAGTAATCTGGTTTTTAATCACCCTGTCATGTGTGCCTTTCTTTGGTATCTGCAAACTAATTTGATTTCAATGTTCAACTAAATCTGTATTTTCACTGATCCATCTCACACGTGGGGTTCCTTTCCCATGGACTAATACACCAAAATAATCAAGAACATTGGACTAAACATATCTTGAAGGCAGCTGACATTCTAACTATGAAGGAAGAAGCATAAATAGATAATATATTGTTGTTCAGTTGCTAAGTCATTTCTGACTCTTCCCGACCCCATGGATCATAGCACGCCAAGCCAACCAGTCCTGGCATGCTATGCGCTATACGGTCTCCCAAACTTTGTCAAAATTTAAGTTCATGGCATAGATGGCATTATCTAACCACCTCATACTCTACTATCCCTTTCTCATTTTCCCTTCAGTCTTTCCCAACATCAGGTCTTTTCCAATGAGTGCTCTCTTCTCATTTGGTGGCCAATTCAGTGAGCTTTAGCTTTAGTATCAATCCTTCCAAACAAAATGGCAAATATATGCCAGGGTTATAGACAACCTGAGGCCTTCCAAATGTTTGGGCCTTCACTCTCCATCAATCCTACTCAGAAAACTCAGATGCAAAGGATTGTAGGTATTGCAACTCAAAACATCTGGAAAGCACTGGGTTATTTATAGATACACAGCTATAAATGTTAGTGTAATAATTCTCTTTTTGATACCGTAGGATATTTCAAGAGCAGGGGCTTCTGAGGGCTAGAGACTGCTTGCCATCTAGTGGATATTGTTTATATATACAGTAAATGAAAATATATAACGTATTGTGTGTAACATGAAACAGTGGCTGGTTCTATACCTGAAGAAATTAGGCAAACATGATGATGATGACGATTTATCCAGGATTGGTTTTACTGTAAAAAAAATATACAACAATCATACAATACATTAAGTAGTACAGAGAAGCTATTATAAAAATATAAAAACAGTAGTGCTTTTGCACTTGAAGAGTGCAGGCCTTAAAAATTAAAAAAAAAATGATTGGGAGAAGAGGAATGCTAAAAAGATTACCAACTTGGTTTTTAGGAGGTATTTCACAAGCAAATCATACAAGTGAAGAGGAATTCTAATCTGATCTCAGAATGCTAAGTACACTTTCTTAATGTTTAGAGGAAGACCAAGAAATGTCAAAATTGCAGGCTAGTTGATTCTGCAGGTAGCCTACCATACTTGGGACTAGGACTCGGTCATCAACTGTGCTTACAATATTAGATACTTCAGCTTTTGTTTGCTTTAATTAATGACTGCAAAGGTTGAATGTGTGAGAATTGATTGCAAAGTTACATTTTCATCATTGTTGTAATTGCAAACAGTTGCTGTCCAAGGCAGTTGCTAAACTAGGATTGCCTGTCTAAGAAGGGAGTGAGAGACAACTTTTCTATCGCCTCCAAGAAACTTGATTAATATACCCATGAATTTACCCGAGTAAAGCTAATACAGGGTCCTTTCTCACTGACCATTCATTTAGTGAGTGTTCGAACTTAGGGTTCAAGTTAGGCGCTGAAAAAAGTGACATACAACCGGTACTCACACTTGCGACTGTGACCTCATAATCGTGATTTGGATGCTTGGCAACCATTGTGTATTTATCGTGGTAGCACTAACCTGCAGACATACGATTGTCATTTGCAACCTTCCCATCTGGCTTCCAACAAGCAAAGTCAATGAGGAAGTTGGCAGGAGGTCGCAAGTTGTGGTCACACGTTGTTTCATTTAACAATTGTGGTTGAATCACTTAACGATTGCAGCCTTGGACTGCCAAAACTGCTGTCACAATTAACTACAATAGTGGGGTCATCTGATCTTTTGCTTATTGGCGACTTTGCTTAGTGATAAGAGTTGCCAGTCCTAAGTCAGGTCATAAAGAGAGGATTACCTGCGGTGGTGGGATTCAAATTTTTTTTACTACCGGTTCTGTGGGTGTGGCTTGGTGGGCGTGGCTATGCGGTCAGCCAATCAGAGGTGGCATTTGCCACAGTCAGCCAATCAGAGATGGTATTTGCCGGTTCTCCAAATTATCGCTACCAGTTCTCCAGAACCTGTCGGAACTGGCTGAATAGCACCTCTGATTACCTGTACTAAATTACTTACCTTAAGTCCTGGTGGCTATATAGATACAATCCTGTTGAGTTTCTGAGGCTAGATGAGATGAGTGTGCTACCTGCTGACCTCTCTCCCTTGCAACTATTCCATCAACCTCTATTAGCAGGAGGACTCAAAGGAAGCTCGCCAAGATAAGCAGAATACTTGAGCAAAAGCATTTGGGACCATCACAGAGTTTAACTCTTATGGTTATGTACTATGCTGTATTTAGTCTTTGTTCTAGAGATGTAATCCCAAAAAGCAGGAGCAGATGACATTTAAATTGGTGAGGTCTATCCATATTTTCTATCTTTGTACAAAATAAACAGTTATGATGTCTCAAAAGATTTTCATTCTTAGAATAATTTCACAAGTGATACTAGCCTACGAAGCATTGAAATAATATTAGAATCTGGGCATGTTGCTGAGGGAAATTCACCACGGACAGAAGCCAAAGATAACTTAACAGGAGAAATTAATTACATTTATCAAACTCATATTGCATTAAGGTAATCCTCAGTCTATGTTGAATTTTGTTTATTGAAAGGACTATTTTTGAGTGAAAAAGAAAAGACTCATCATCTTAATAGACTTTAACTGTTGGGATAGTTCGTATTTCAATTGTTGATAAAAAGGATATTTCGCTCACTGTCAATACAAGTTAAAGGTATGTATCATTGAAATAAGAGAACTGATTCTTGCTGGATTGTAAAGAATGGGATGCTCCTTATTACACATTTGGCATCATTAACATACTGAAATTGTTTAATTGCTCATCTACTCCATATTCCATCCCCCCTTTTTTGTCTTTAATTAATTAAAGTACAAAACAGGTGTAACAAACGAAAAGGGGAACTGATA
>JANHJO010001717.1:246164-260663 GCA_032468235.1 Pseudoxyrhopus heterurus | reverse complement strand
GAAGGAAGGAAGGAAGGAAGGAACGCAGGAAGGCAGGAAGGAAGGAAAGCTGCGAGGTCCAGATCCAAGCTGAAATAGACTGTATATATTTTTTAAAATGGCATGAAAAGCTCTGTGCAGTCTGCCTATGGCATTATGCGCATCAAGAGTCTGTGGTTTTTGCATAGTCTGATCCTATTCCTGGTGATGGGGGAGGCTTGGAGAGTCTGCACACTTGGCAAGAAGTAAGCTCCACTAAAATTAACAGGAGCTTCTAAGAAACTAGGCACAGGTTTGTGTGTGTGTGTGTGTGTGTATGTATGTGATGAGCCATACTGGATCCAATTTAATAGCTTTAGACAGGAGATATCAAGCTAAGTAGAATGAACCACAGATGTGCCATTAAAGAAAGATCAGCAATATCATAGAGGATTTTCTAAACTGGCAAGCCTATCTAAGAACTAGAATGCATACTGTATACTGTTTGTTCATTTCATGTAAATTATATATCTTCTTAATATAGACCTGGCAGCTAACTATGCCTGAAGATGTGTTATAAATATCTGTCTCATACCTCTACTCTCATTGACTGTAATTAGTGCTCCCACAACTGTATGCAGCCCCAGTCAGTATTGAACATCTGGATGCTGATGGGGAAAAAATGTACATATTTTATCAAGATGTTCCAATTATTCCCCAGAAGAAATGAGGTAAGCATTTAGGAGCCTTCTAAATGTTTATCTGTGCTCTGAAGGGACCAATTTATCTGTGATGCATATTTTCTTAGACTTTCCACTAGATCTTACACATTCAACTAGGAGTTCCATATTCGGTTGCTTTTACATTTGACTAGGAGGTCTTGCAAAATACTGCTTAATTAGTGTTAGGTCACAGAGGCTTAAAAACAGCAAAAAAAATGAATTTACTTAATTACATTGTTAAAACACAGTCCTTGTAATAGCCAATGTACAGATATATGCTCCCTGAATTTTTAAGCAGTGTAATTATCTGGAGTGATTAAGGATACAGTGATTCAAGTGGCAATTTCCTTTAGACATCAATTTATTTAAATAATGCCATATGACTGTCCCAGAGAAATCTCCAAGTTGTGATTATTCCCATTCCTAATAAAGTACACAAAAATCCCTTTTTTTTTTTTTTACAAATTTTCCGACTTTCTTAAGTCTTAGCCTTAGTTCCTGGCTAAGGCTGAGGTCACAAATGACAACTTTGTGACATTGAGATTGTCACTCTCCAGGTCCAACCCCCTTGATCTGATCTCTATAAGGGTTGGTATCTGCTGTGCTCTTTGTGACATTGTGTGCATTGGTCAAAACGTACATAGAGATGATGATCTAAAAGATAGCAAAGACCTAAGCTGTAAATGGGTTTCTAGATTAAAAACTAACACTTTGAATTAGGCCCAGAAGCATATTGACAATTAGAGCAGCTTCTACGTGATGGACATTAATCTGCTGAACCACCTCATCCCAGTCACATATGGCCAACTAGATTGTTCCTTTAGTTACCAGCTACCATTATTGTGTAATTTCAGTGGATTCAGCCTCATTCCTTTATATTTGTAGGCATAAGACTCTTAGAAGCAAGAGGCAGATGTCCTTTGAGATTTGCATTATCTATAATATTTATGTCATCCATTAGCCTTCCTCAATCTGGTGTCTTCACCATGAGTTGCAATTTCAACTCCCAGAATCTATAGTCAGTGCCCTGAACTGAACAGTCTTGCATTGCTCTTTGGGAATTTTGATACTTGCATTTCAACAACCCATGAAGAAGGTACCCAATGTGGAGAAACTGCATTGGCAAACAGAAAGGATTACCCATCAGCTCTTGTGACACCTATCAATTACTACAGATTACCACTGGGGACATAATTGGTGACTTATGGGTGACACGCAAGAGGAAAAGATATGCAGCTTTTTCTATATTTGCAAACTGTAATATCAAGCAGCTCATGTATTAGCTGGACTAAGAACAGCTGAGATTGCAGTATCTCGGTAAGAGGTCTACAATACGATTTATAGCAGATTGGGCAAACTTTTTCACAGCAGGGGTTGCATTCAACTTTAAAAATTATGCCACAATCGTTGCTAGCAGTATGTCATCATTATTAGTACTATCATCATCATTAGTGCTGTCATCATTATTAACACTAACTTTAAATCTGCCAGCTCTGAGCATCTCTACGTCTCTCGGCCAGCAATTAGATCTCTGCCAGCAACTAGCTATAGCTCTGTTGCCTTCTGGGAAGAAGCAGAAGCAGAAGACTGAAGCAACTTATTGTAAAAATAATACATTCTGAGGGTCTGAAGTCCCAAAGGTGCTTTTTCAAAACATAACTGGACTTCCTTTGTTTTTCTTTGAAAATGTTTTGCTTCTCATCCAAGAAGCTTCTTCAATTATTCTTTATGAACTGAAGAAGCTTCTTGGATGACAAGCAAATCATCTTCAAAGAAAAACAAGAAAGTCCAGTTGCTTTTGAAAAAGCACCTTGGGGACAACCATGAGCTGGATGATTGAGAATCTCCACAGACATTTAAGGGTGTGGGGAGCTTTGAGGACTTTATTGTATGGTGGGGGGGTAGCTTTCTTTTAAATCTGAATGTTGGCCTTAAACCTTGAAGCTATGGTGGGCAAACTGCTTTATGATCCAGTGTCCATTATAACAGGAAGCGGGGCAGGTAGAAAGGAACACACAGGGTTGATTCTCCTGTCCTAGAATTTTTTTCCCTTTCTGTGAAAAATTTAATTTCTAGGAGGCAGTTTAGGAAATTAGCCTTCTTTCTTGTTCTACAGAAAAAACATTAGTTACAAAATAACTTGGCAGAAAGTATGAGCCAATGATAAAAAAAAGGGAGGAATACAATGCCTTTGACTATTTCAGGGCATCAACCTACCTGGGTCTAAGGCATTTATTTCACACTTGGTGCTTCACTTGGCTTTTAAAAAGTGCTAAAATCTCTTCAAAATGAAAAGTTCAGGAAAGGGCAGTAAAAAGAAAAGACTTGTAACTGTAACTTTAAAAGCACATAATAACTTTCGTTACCTGAATGGGACTATGGTCAGGGCATCATAACAATCTTACTATTTCCAATCGAATTTAGACACTGTTACAAATGAGCCATGAGATATTAGAACTCACAGTCTTTGAAAGACATGAAAAATGTTATTTAATAATTACGTGCTACTTTTGATCTCTGGAAGGATCTCTCTGGTATGGGATGAAAGAAAGAATAAAGTCCTCAATGCCAGGTCTTCCATCAACCACTTCAGCACTTAATTTACAATGCCTCCAGGAAATTGGAAGTGGAATTCAACTGCAATCTTCAGACATTAGCAATGTGCTTATAAATTACCTCACATTATATATGTCTCATCAATTCACATGAGTTTTTATCAAGAGGCAAAGCTCCAGACTGTATCTGTATCCCTTTGGTACATTTTCTGCAATAATATTAATAAAAAAAGTCTGGATAGTGGATGTGGCAATACCTGGAGACAGTAGAATAGGAGAGAAAGAACTGGAGAAGATAACAAAATGTAAAGATTTACAAACAGAGGTAGTACAATTGGGACAAAAGGGAACAAAGATACTACCAGTTGTAATAGGGGTCTTGGGTGCAATTCCAGGATAACTGGAGCATCACTTGAACACCATCTGCATTGACAAAATGACCATCAATTAATTGTAAAAGGCAGCTTTACTCCAAACAGCTTACATCCTGCAAAGATGTTTCTAACATCATAAAACATCAACATCTGCCTATTCCAGCTCCTTGATAGGTGGATAAAATTGCCGAATTCAGTCTAAACATCTACATCTGGCTGACTGTGTGACAATATCCAATATTCAGACCTAGATTTACAGTATAATGTCAGACAGGTCCACTCTACAAATCTACAGTCAACTTATGATCACAATTGAGACCAAAATTTATGTTGCTAAGTCAGAAATTTGTCAAATTTTGCCCCAATTTATGACTTTTCTTGTTATATATATAAGAGCCTTGATGGTGCAGTGGTTAGAACGTAGTAATTAGTACTGCCAGCTGCCTGCAATTTAGCAAGTTCAAATCCCACCAGGCTGAAGGTCGACTCAGCCTTCCATCCTTCTGAGGTAGGTAAAATGAGAACCCAGATTGTTGGGGGAAATGTGCTGACATTGTAAACCACTTAGAGAGGGTTGCAAGCCCTGATAGGCAGTATATAAATACAGTGCTATTGCTATAGTTTGAACATGATGTTAAGTTTTCTTTCTTAGTTTATAGATTAACCTCTTCCAAACTGTTGATCACTGTGTTTTTCTTTCAATTTGCAGGCTTAGCTTGGTTAGAATCTTTACTGATTCTCTTCTGTTGCTTACCATATTTCTGTAGATAATTGATTAATCCCTGTAGCCTTTTGACTTGATAATGCTGGTGCTGATCTAAGTTCTAATACAAGAAGTTCTTGTAAGTAGGGAATATTTTCTAAAGTATCTTGGATGTTGATAACTTTACTGTACAGAATTTCAGTATACTTCTTCCAGCATTGTTGGATCTTCTTTGAATCAGCTACTTTTTGTCCACTGTTGTCCTTTAGCATACCAATTGAAGCTTGGCACTTCCTTTTGTGATTAGAAATCTTTTGGAAGATTTTCTTTCTTTTCCTATCCTCAATATTTTTATTATCATAAAAAGATGTTTCTGTAATACTACTTCTTGTCTAACAGCTCTCTGAAATTTTTTGTTAAGTTCCTTTCTCATCTTTGTCATTCTTTTACTTTGGCTTCCCTTCTCTTCTTGGCAATTTCCACAATTTGTTCTAACATCCAATTTGCTTTCTTCTATTTCTTGATCTTTGGAAGTTTCTTTTCACAGTAATACTTAATAATTTCTCTGATTTCATTCCACAATTCCTCTGGGTCTGATCAATCTTCAGGTCCACAAAGTGATTCCCAATGTTCTCCTTCAAAATGGTGAGTATATGCTCAAGATCATAATGTAGAAATTGATTGGCTTTCTTCTTCTTCTTTAGCTTAACTTGGAATGTTAACTTGCACATGATGTACCTTTCCTGTTATAACTAAACTCTTCCACCCGCTTCTATCAGTAATATAGTCAATATGATTTCAGTATGATATCTAGGGATGTTCATGCATATAAGTGTCATTTTGTTTGTTTTGAAGATTAAGTTAATATTGAAGAAATCATTAGATTCACAGAAATTAATAAGTCATCCCCGTTTCTCTTCGGTTTGTTAGGTTATACAATCCAGCTACATTTTCTTCCTTAATATATCCAACTTTGGCGTTCTGGTCTGATGCCTTTGCAGTTGTCACTAAAGTGACCTTCTACCTTCTTATTGTAGCAGGAAAGATAGCTTTATGTTTGTTTGTGTGATTTTCTGTGAATTGTGACAGTTTTGAAGCTCCTTAATGACATTACCAGAATTAAACCCAAAAACTGACATAAAAGAGGGTGATAGAGGATTAGAAGAAAGGCAGCCTCTAAAGAGATGGATATATCATTGAAATTGCCCCCTTAAGATTTTAAGTCTGAAGCCTGAATTCTATGAACACTTGAGACTAGGCTCTTTGAATTTAGTGGAAGGTACTTCTCAGTCAAGATCAGAAATCAGAATCAGAAACAGTACATTGTGTCCTTTTCTGTTTCACATTGGAACTAGGCGCTACTGGTGCTGAATTTATATTTAAAAAGTAGCAACAAATGTTAAAATTGGAGTTGTAGTGAAGAGAGGGGAAAACTAATCTGTCTTTTAGGCAATTTCTTCTGGGCATTTAGTTTAATGTCTATTTCAGGTATTCATAAGCCATTTACTCTGTCAAATGACATTCAAAGCAATGTGCAATAAAGAGCAAACAAAATAGCTTTGAAACATTCATAAAACGTTCAGTCAGACAGGTTTGAAATACCAAGATAAAGAAGTAGACTTACGTATATTGCGAAGCAGTCGTTTTGTGGATGATTGATATCCTACATTTGTCACATGTAACCTATCTGCAGTTAGTCCTGCTGTGTTAGTTACACATGTGTGTTTGAACCCATGCTGGGAAACCTGGCAAATTGCAAATAGATTCCCATCAGTGCTGGTCAAAAGTTGGTGCAAATTTAATAACGCAATGCAAGGCTTCTGTTTATTAATGGTAATTAATCAGTAATTTCCATCTGCAGAGAGGATGTGCTGTACAGCTTCTGGCCTTCAATCTGGGATGAATAGGAAAGCTCAGCTGCAATTTCAGAATGAAAACTAAATGTAAGAGAGACTTTGCCAGAGGATCAAGCTGTTCCTAGATGGCCAACATTGTTCTATCTATAAATGCTTCATCCTTGCCCTCCTGCTCCCTCACTCACCCCACGCAGTGCTGAGAATCTGGAGGTTAGTCAAGGTAGGAGTATTCCCCAAGATATCTTGCACAGAGGTAATTAAAACCTTATCTGTCTGTCACTGAACATATGGGACATGTTCACAGAGTAATTAAATTTTGTGAAGTGAGCCTTTCTCTTGGAAAGCTGGAGCTGGGTGAGGTGGTAGAAGGCAGAGGATCAGTGACACTGCTGTCTGCCCACCTTTCGGAGGGAACACAGTATGATTCATCAGCATGGGCCTGAAATTCAAATTACTCTTTGCATGACAAACAGGAAAAAGAATTAAACACAGACTTGTCTGCATTATTTATTGCTTTTATGGATTAAATATACTTGAAAAAAAAAGAGGCATAATGAATCAGGTTGGTCAGAATGCAGAGCAGAACAGAAATGGGAAGCAAACTGGCAATGCCATCTGATCAGTTGGTTTTGCTATGTTTTTTGGTAACTGTGCCATAGAATAATCATGGTGGCTATGACTGCTGCTGTTCCTCTTCTCCTCCTCAACTATACATCATCACCATCATAATCTTGCTTATTCTTAGGTTATAGGCAATTTTGAATTTGTGTACATATTAATGATATTTACCAATGGAAAAATTTGTTTGTAGTTACCTATAGGTTTTGTTGAAGATATAATTTCTAGTATTTACAGAGCAATACATATATTTCCATAGGTGATAAATACTATGCCTAGATACCATTTACGATTGCTTGTTCTGCTATATCCAGGAGGAGCAATGAACAGGGATTATTTTGGTATATTTTATCTGGATTTAATCTAAATAGCTTTTCAAATGAAGGGGTCTCTTTTATAAAATAGGACACAAAGGGGGCCTTGTTAGTCACCTGCTCTGGGTTTGGCTTCTGAGCAAATATGAAGACTGGAAAGATCCTTTGTAAAGATGAGACAAAGTTGTTCAGATGCCTTATTGTTTGTCTGACATCAGAACCCATGAGTGTACAATCAGAGTGGAATAAGTAATCCCACATACAGAAGTTTCTGCATATTTATTCAGAATTTGGAAAAAATATGATATTCTTATTCATCTTAAAATATTTCTCAAAACTCTGAAGTTAGGCCCTTTTGGCCAATCTTAACTCTTAGTAAATTTTTTTTAACAATACTGCTTCTATGGCATTTTCTTTTCTTCTTTTAGAGGAACAATTCAGATTTCTCTCCTATTTCATAATTCACCTCACTGAATTCTTCAAGGGATTCTCTCAATGATTAGTTTGGAAGGATCATAATGAAAGCAGAGGAAGGGAAACACAAGTAAAATGGTTTGATTGGCTCCAAAATATATGCATGCCTAACATTACAAAGCTTTAAATCTCCAGAGAGCTCTTCTAAAAATAAAAGTCATACTTTTGCTGTCTTTGTTCTTCTTTACTTTACATATTTCTTTGGAACATCTGTGGCATTACAGAGAAAATCTTGTTTCTTGATGAAAGCTTGAAATAAATTAACAACCTTTCTGGAACTCTGTAATAACCTTTTTTAAAAAAAAAATATTTTTTTTGTGTGGTTTCAGCAAGGTAGCTTCGGTGGGGTATTACCAGATAGTGTAGTTCCTCACTGCACACGGACATCCATTATGTGTATGTGCGTATGCGCATCAAAATATGGCAGGTGCCGCATCATAGCAGATACCCAGGTATAAAAGGGCAAGGCTTGGATTGCCACATCATTGGATTTTCTGTCACTTGCAGATTTTGACTCCACTCTGCAGGTGTCATTGCCTTAACAAAATAGCTTTTTTAAAAGGAAGTGTTAAAGGTTTTATACAGTCGGTATCAGGATCTTCCTTCCTAACATTAGACTTCTATAGGTGGCTGAAAGAATTCTTTTTCATCATAGGCACAAAGTCTCTCTTTTCCTGACACTGAACAAGAGTAACAGAACTTTTATAAATTTAGAGCTCACTTTTAGAGCTAGTGACCTACATATAAAAGAAGTGTGTGTTGTATGCACATTAAGTGCACATGCTTACTTCAAATCAATTTTTGACTCCTGGTGACTGCTTGGACTAATCCCTACAGTTTTATTGGCAAAGTTTTTTGGAAGTGGCTTGCGATTGCTTCCTTCCCAACCGTCTGTCATGGCTTAGGTAGGACTGGAACTCAGTCTCATGGTTTCTAACCTGATGTTTTAACCATTACACCAAGCTGGCTCCCATGTCTCTTGAAATTCTTACAGAGAATTATGGCCTGAATTTTAAGGGACATGGAATGTTTTAATTCTGATAAAAATTGAAATCAGTAAAGTTACCTCTGATTTGAGATTAGCTTCTGGTGACTTTCATTCATCCAAATCTCTTGGTATACTATGGAAGTAGTTTGCTGCCTGGAATGTTGTTTGATTTCCCAGTCTAGCTCACTGAAATCTCCCCATATAAGTACTATCCAGGCCTAGTTGGGATTAGCTCTCTAGGTTAACCAAGGTCAGCTAATTCTAGGAGCCGGCAGCTAATTCAGTGTTAACCATAACAGTCCCTTAATACGTATTAGTGGTAGTCTAGCTCCTTTTATGGTTCTCACATCATCTTCTTTGCATTCTTTTTTCCGTTTTATTTTCTATCTTTACCTTTCTGCTTATCTGATTGCAAACAGATGCCCAAAATTTTTACTCAAGCAGCATCATTAAAATATCTGAAACCTCATTTCTTCATGGTAATTATGCATTATCCATGAGAACAGTATATTTGTTTCTCAAAACATTCAGCAGTTGCTCTAATTTTAGTTATAATAGTTCATTTCTGTTATTATTCATTGTTATTGTTATAGGTAATTAAAAAGTTACAATGTATTACTGATTTTAAAAACGGTATGCTAACAATGATGTGCAGGTGCGCGTCATGTTCTAATTCACATACGTTTTATTTTTAATGTTTATTTCCTTTTATGTCTAATTCCTGGTCATTTTCGCTGGTGGGATTCTTTATGCGTGGGATGCAGAAACTTTGATCAAATCATATACCACTTGATTCTTATATTATTAGGATATATTTAAAATGAATTTGGATAGTGGAATTTCCATGTTGACACTCTAAAGAAAAAAACCTGAATATAGAACTGCATCCAATCTATCCACTGATGCAGTTACACTCACCACTTCTTCCAGCTCTTCTGTTTTTCCTGAGGACTCACACCCCACCTCAAGCCTGCTTTAAAACTGAGGATCCCTGTAAAACAGATCTGGGGGAATACAAAGTGGTGGTTGAGGGAAGAGATAAGGAGAAATCTTAAGGTGCAGATAAGATCCATTGCAGATTCCGCTTCTCTGAATGTTTGTGTTTTAATGAGAAAAGTATAGATACATTTGTTATAAGGTGTGAATCTGTTCAGTGCAGGCTTCAAAGTGGAAAGTTTATTTCTTGCTTTATTTATCACCTATTTCAACAACTCTAGGCTGTACAACTTATTCACAGTACAACAATTCAACTTACAACTATAATTGAGTCTGCAGTTTCAGTTGTAACTCATGATGAAGATTATAAAACAAGTCTCCATATGACTGTGACCAATTTTAGACTTTTTTTGTGTTGGTCATTAAGTGAACACCCCGGTTGTAAAATGAATTGGCAGTTGTCAAGCAAACACATTGTTCATTGTGGAGTATTGTTCAGCCAGAAAATAGAATTAAATATCAGTTTCTGGCAAATCACTTCACAGAGCCGTGGGGTGCTACAAACAGCCATAAATGTGGGCTGGTTGCTGGTTGCCCAGAATGTGGTTATATAATATTGGGGAGGGAAAGGAGGCAGATGTTAGAACTTTGAATCCAGGTCATAAGCCCCGTTTTGGAGGTTTGTTGTAATTTTGAGTGGTTGCTAAGCATCCAGTCGTAAGTTGAGGACTACCTATAGATGATTTGATGTTATGTTTATTTAATGTAATCTAAGGATTGAGCATGCTGAGCCATCAGAATCAGTCAACGGCCTGTGACAGGAATGACATCTAATAAAGAGAATATTCTAAGTTGCCAGAAGAGCTGATTAGAGAAAGAGACAACAACAACAACAACAACAACAACAACAAGCCTATAGTCCTATCTGGATGTGAAAGTTAAGAAAAAGAGGCTCCCATCCTCTGACCAATGCTTTGCAGTCAAACAGTCTTCCTACTAGAGAAAGTCCTACCTTGGCCCTTACAAGATAGGTAAAAGAGGTTGAGGAAGTGTAGCACCTTGCTTTTAGGAGAAATGGTTAGAGAATAAAGTGAGTTGGAAAAGTTGCAATTGATTACCTGTTTTTTTGCTTTCTCTCACTTAGGACTCAGTGGCAGAGAGGAAGATTAACTGGTTTGCTTACTTACTGGACTTAAAAAAAGCTTCTGTTCTCATAATAGACTCAGAGTAGCATTCATATCTGGCACTGATTGGTTTAAAAACAGATATATAAAAAGTCATCTTGGTTGTTTTCTTGCCCATCAACTTTTTTCAAAGAAAACATGTAAATCCTCTACATTCTGTCTTGTGAAATATAAAGCAATCAGTGAAAACTTATACATGGAAATTTACAGTTATATGCAGAAACACATTTTTATATATTCAGATAACTCTCACAGCATTTCCAAGAAGGGTGTGATTCTGTGAGTGTGAGTGTGTGTATAAAACTTTATATGTGTATATAAATTAGAAAAAAAAAATCCAAAACTGGAACTAGAAGAAAGGATGTGTCAAAATCTTAAATGTCTGCATTGTTATCCTGCAGTACAGTATCCTTGAAATGTGATAGACTATGTTTGTAGGAAGAATACAATTTAAATTAACAATATTTGTTATGTTTATGACTGTTGTGTGTATAATTTTGCACCATTACAATGCTAAATATCAGAGCTTTATTACAGGTAGTCCTCGATTTACAACCTCCAGGTAATTGGGCCTAGAATTACTGTCATGTGCTATGCTTGTTGTTAAGTGGGTTACCATATGACTATATTTGATTTTATGACCTTTTTTCCAGTGGTTATTAACAATAGCACCTAAACTTATATACCACTACACAGTGCTTTATAGCCCTCTCTAAGTGGTTTACAGAGTCAGCATCTTGTCCCCAACAATCTGGGTCCTCATTTTACCAACCTTGGAAGGATGGAAGGCTGAATCAACCTTGAGCCTGGTGAGATTCGAACTGCCAAATTGCAAGCAGCCTGCAGTCAGCAGAAGTAGCCTTAGTACTGTGGTTAGTACTAAATTCTAACCACCACGCCACCACAGGTGAATACCAGAGTTATAACGCAAATCCATTGTTGGCAATGGGTTTGTTTGGTTTTTTTTGCCTGTAACTAGAAGTGATTTCTGGCAAAAAAATAATAATTTTAAAATGTGGTCATGTGACCTCAGGGTGCTGCAAACAACCATAAATGTGGGCCAATTGCCAAGCACCCCAAATGCAGTAATGTGACCAAGGGGGCAGCTGTCAGAACTTTGAATCTGGGTCATAAATAGCCCTTGGGACGTCCATTGTAACTTTGAACAGTCCTAAGCGACCAATTGTAAGTCAAGGACTATCTGCAGTAGTAGTTTATTTTGCTTTCCCAGTTGTATACTCCCCTTTCATCTGAAATTAGCGCTTTGATATGAGGCAGATGAAAAGCTTCAGGGGGAAGGAATGCCCAAGCTGCCACTGATGTAATCTAAAGACTCTGATGGCATTCAACCAATTTCATTCTGCAGATCAGGCCACTTCTCCTATTTAGTGGAATTGGCTTAGAACACGCCCAGCTCCAAAAGACAAGCTGTAGCAAAAGCAAGACTGATAGCCTTAGTGGCATGGTCTTCCTAGGAATTCCAGTCAAAGGGAGCAAAGATGTCCCAGCACTTTTAAAAGAGTTCCACTGATTTATAGCACTGTATACTACAACAAATAGTTTTGAGATATGGAAACAAATGGAATATGAAAAACCTGATGATTGTAATTGATCCTGACACTAAATTTCACGGGACCCATCGGTAAAACGTCCTGACTCTTATGAATTTTTATAATGGCAAAAATAGAGCAGTATGATGGCAGGAAATATATGGCAGCAATATGAACTAGTAGGAAGTGATCGTTTTTACAAAAAAAAAATAGCATAAAATATATTCCACTATACACAGCATTGGCCTATTGCACAGAAACTTCATATATGGCCAATATCGGTAATTGATCTTTATTGCTTTGAACTAAGCTGTATACAGCAAATAAGGTTAGAAATATCAACCACCCTAGCAAATATTGTATTGGCATGCAGGGTTTCAAATTTTCAGTTTGGGGAAAGGTACAAGATTTAACCCACCTTAATTCTTTTTGTTCTAATAAGCTAAGAGGTTTTTTTTTTTTTTTGCAGTGTGGGATGCCTCATCTAAGGATTAATTCCTTATAAGGTGTTCCTTTTTTAGTGTGTGCTGCTATATCTAAGGGTTAATTGCTTGCATTCACTGCTACCATAGACGTGATTGGAGCATCTGCTCTGCAATTGCTAGGCAACATCAGCATCTTCTTTCTCCCTGGTTTTCTGACCACTGGTGGGTTTTCTACTGGCATCACAGTGGTAATGACCTGAGCTTAGCAGTTGTCAATGTTTTGTTGTTGGAAGATCTCGGTTGATAAATAGGAGAAAGGCTGTTTACGATGACATGATAGCCATCACTTGAATTTGAATAGTTCAGCATTCCTTAAAAGTGCTTTTTCTTTTATGTGCTATGCCGAGTTTGTGTCTCCATGAAGATATTTTATCTTCCTTAAAATCTTATCTTCCAGAGGATTGCAGCTCCCATAAAGGAAGCACATTGCTGTTGCCCAAATGAATGTAACGAGGCAGGAAAAGTGGAGGCTAACACTAATTTTAGGTTAGAAAAAAAACCCAGCAGTGAATTTCACAGGGTTTTTCTCCTAAAGGGCTGAGGCAGCACTTAGGAGATAACAAAGGGCTGTTGCCTCTAATGAAGAATTGCTATGCTTGAAATGCATTAGTTATAACAAGAGAAAATTGGGGTTGTATTGAAAGCTTGTTTATATCATTTCTTCATGGAGCCATAGTATGTAAGAGTTGGAAGGGATGTTGAGATCATTTAACTCTGTATTTAAACTCTGTTTCAGTGGTCCACCACTAGACCTTCTGTAATAGATGGCCATTCAGCCACTATTTAAATACTTCCAGCAAAGGACTGAGCACTCTTCCTGGGTTAATCTGTTCCACTGTTGAACAGTTCTTATCTTAGGGAATTCTTTCCAATGTCCAACTGAGATTTATTTTTTTTAATTTAAACTCTAACTTCTTGTCTTTTGAAACAACACTGAACAAGTCCACCCCATCTTCTGTACAATAGCCCTTCAGATACTTGAAGACACTATCAAGTCACTCCACAATCTTTCTTTCCCCAGCCTAAGTATGCCCAATACTTCTAAATGCTTATAAGTATTTCCTTCCAGCTCCTCTATCATCTTAGTTGCCATTGTCTGAATACACTTCTGTTTGTCAATGTCTTTTCTAAAACGCGATGACCAGAACCGGACCCACTATTCTAGGTGTCATCTGACAATGTGGAATAGAGAGCATCAATGACCTTTCCTGATCTTGACTTCATAATATTGTTAGTATAGCTTAGCCCAATGATTTCCTAAGTATAATATTTCTTCACTTACTTTCAGTTGCTACTCCCTGCCTGCAGCAATTGTTCTGTTTAAATCCTCACAATGCTTTCTGAAGTTCATTTGTCTGAGTGTTTCCCCTCTGCTGAATGATAAAGTTGTCTACTTATCTTTGGGATTGCAGAAAACTATATTGGCATGAAATTTGCTGTCCCCACTACAACCTTGCCTCTACCATTATTGCAAGTCACCTGCCTATCCTCTAAGGCAATAGACGACAAAGCTTACCAGATTCCATACATTTGTTCTTAGATAGTTTTAAATAAGAGTGAAACTAATGCTGACTGACAACGGCTGAAGTCTGTCTATCTCATACGCTGGGAAGAAGAGCAAGACAGAATCATGAGGACACAACAGAAAAACAAAATGTTGCAAAGAAATATTTTGAACCATAGTTTGGTACCAGTGAGAAAACAACCCTTCTCTTCTCTTCTCTTCTCTTCTCTTCTCTTCTCTTCTCTTCTCTTCTCTTCTCTTCTCTTCTCTTCTCTTCT
>JANHJO010001717.1:181853-191938 GCA_032468235.1 Pseudoxyrhopus heterurus | reverse complement strand
CTATTCTATTCTATTCTATTCTATTCTATTCTATTCTATTCTATTCTATTCTATTCTATTCTATTCTATTCTCATGGTATCCTTGTCTCATCATTTTGTGCTTTCTCTTATATGTAATTTCCTCTCGTCCACAGCTTCTTTCATTACATTTTTCAATGAAACATTCTTTTTGGTGCTTCCACCAAATATATAACTCCACACATTTCTGTTATAATTTGAAATACAGTTATTTTCATATTGTTCCAAGAAGTTTTTAGATCTTATTTCCATTTGTCCACTTTCATTTCATTTTGGTAAACAATTAATCAATCTTCTAATGCTATTCATTTGCTTGCTTACTTATATTCTTTCAAATCAGAATCAACTCTGAGCATCTTATAGAGCTGAATATAGTACAACAGTAGTGAAATGTAAATAACAAATAATCAAAAATTACAAAAACAAAACAAAACAAAAAACCAAATGAGCCCAATTCTCAAGAAACAAGTCAAATTCAAACACTTCCCCTACAGGAAGATGTCATTTCAACAAATCAAATCTTGAAGGCTTATACAGGATATGCTATTTCTTTCTCTTAGCTTCATGGACATACAACACACATATTTTTCTTTCATTTTCTTAATTCATGTTTCTTACCATTTAATCCTCTAATATTTCAAGTTATGATCTTCCATGTTTGATGTTCATTACCAGATGGGCCCATAAAAATTGATCTATTCTACCCTTTGGTCAATTTTATTCATTTGACAGATTTATAAGGATGTCCAATTAGTAAAAAGCAACTCTGGAAGGTTTATGAGCTATAGAAGCATAAAAACAAAGACGTAGAAATAAAATACAACAAACATCTGGAATCAAAAAGAGATCAACAGAGTAAAAGAATAACAGAACTTTTAAAAAGAGCAGAAGTAGATGAGACCAACCAATACATGTCTCATTCAAGATATTTCATATTGGACAGACTCATCTAGTGTTCTCTGAGGCTTTCACATAAAACCTTATATAGTAAGATAGAGAAGTAAATTAGCTTACTATCCTTAGTTGTATCCTTTCCACCCTGTAGCTTCTCCCTTACTAGTAAGGACAGTAGTAAACCACTTTTACTACCATTTTACCTCAAGCAGGTTTATGCTGCCCTATTGAAAATAAGACATCTAGTCCAGATATTATTATGTCAGCTAATATATTCTTGTCAATATCCCACCAACTAGGGCATACTGTATATGTGGTTATACTGGCCCACATTCAGGATACAAAGCTTAACTTGTACACCGCCCTGAGTCCTTCGGGAGAGGGCGGTATATAAATATTATTAAATAAATAAATAAATAAAATAAACTCACTTAAATATATAAAGCACTCACTAAACTCCTGAGTGATGGTATAAAATGCCTAATAAATAGATGTATTGATCTGCTTCTTAGAAGAAAGGAATGGAGTGAAGGCAATGGAAGTTGAAGAAATTTGATAATATCATTGCTTCATGCAAAATCAACTCTTTGTCTTGGGAAGGGGCTGTTTATGTTTTAAAGATCTTTATAACAAAATAGTGGTATTTCTCAGACCTAATAGTGAGTTATAAATGCTGCAGAAGTGCAGTATTAGCAAAGATAAAAAGGGAAAGACAGCTTTGCTCGGGTTTAAGTTAAGTGAGAGCACAGAAGCTGTGAAATAACCCCACTCTGGGATCACACAGGTCCAGAGCAGTTTTGGAATGGCTGCAATGAGTTCATGGGTAAGTCCTCCAAGAATTAATTGAGCTGGCTTGAGTTGCTATTGCATGAGTTCTGAACAGCTACAAGCTGCCTCTAAGACCATGGCTATGACTCCTTATTCAAAATTATTATCTTAGGGAGAACTTGAAAATGCATTAAAGGGCTACCGTAATAGGTGAGACTCATTCTAAAACACCCATTTATCAGGAGGTAAACTGATGTGACTGCTTCTCAGTGTGCTACTTTGGTTCTCAGGAGTCTTCCTACAGCTTTCCTTTATATTTGTTATAAACAGATGGGTGCAGTTCTGTATGAAGCATGAAGCTACAAGCACCCACTGATTTTAATCCTTTAAGAAAGCACACGGACAGTCTTGGAAACGCTTATTCCTTTGCAACATGCAAAGCATTCTTCCTAGTTTATCAGAAAGTTTAGATTATATATTTTATTTTGTTTTATATGTCTGCTAATGTGTAAAAAGAAATGCTGATAAGATAGTCTAATGAGGGAATTATCAATTGTTGTATATGCTCTGCATTGGATATGTAGGAAGAGAATGAGGTTACTTGAATCAGGACAAGGTTACAATACTTTGGGTATTTATTTAGGATTAAATTCTCAGTGGACTCAGTTGGATTACTTCTAAGCAGGGGCATCTGCTGCACAACCTGCACAATTTTGAAAATTATTCCTGTTGAATTCATCGGCCTCACTATCAGATAAAAACAGGTAGGATTGGGATTGTTGTTTCTCAGTTTTGGGGAAAATAGCTGGAGAGGCAGAGGGAAATTGCTACCTTGCAGAGAAACTTTTCAACAGAATGGATAACTTCTAAGGTCAGGGCTTACATAGAACCATCTTCTCAAAGTGAGAGATCAGTTTCCAGCTTGAATAGAACGAAACTTTTGAGTGGTGGAACACTAATAAATCCACATCAGCTTCAAGCAATTCATAAGTAACAGCTAACAAGTGTGTGTAGAATGTATGTGTGATGCTATTGAGAAATGAGAACATTTCCACTCTGGTGCTTCTCAATTTGGAAGTGAGAAAGGATAGGATAGAATTGCCACCCTTGCTGTGGATGGAGAATAGGTTTGAAGAGAGCTGTAGCTACAGCTCCACCTTTTGCAATTTGCAGCCTTTTCGTGACAATGTGATCTTTAATATTCATCTCTTATTAATTAATGGGTGAGAATTCTTCAGAGCATTTTTTTTTTACATTTTTAAGTACAGGAGTGGGAAGAATAAAGAACAATAAAGAAGACTGGTTTTGAAAATTGAGGCTAGTACTTCTTGGTAACATGCTCTGCATATGTATATATTTGTCCCACTGAGCAAAGGCATTATCAGGAGTTAGCTCTGAAAACTGTTTCTTAATACAATCCCAAAATACAGGAGTGCCCAGTTCCTACTTCTAATTTTTCTTCCATGGATGGTGACATCTTGCATAGTATGAGCTGAGCTGAAATGTACTCATGTTTTCCACCTATCTACATGAATCTTGGACCTGTTCAAGTTTGTGGAAACCACATTTTCTTGCTAAATCTGAATCAGCTCTAAAATGGATTCATTTGATAAGTCATAGAATTTATTAATAATGTTTGGTGTAGTACATAAGGCACCAGGCTAGAAACCAGGAAACTGTAAGTTATAATTACAGTTGTAGTTCCGCAAAAAGCCAGTTGGGTGACCTTGGACCAGTCACTCTTAGCTCTAAGGAGGCAAAAGCAAATCACTTCCAAAAAAATCTTGCCAAGAATATTGTAGGGCTAGTTGAGGTGATTGCCAAGAGTCAGCTATGACTCAAAGATGCCAAGAAAAAGGTTTCAAAATGAGTTATATTATTGTATATACCAGCTTTCCTTTATTTAGCACTCCCTGGATGGGTTAGAATTTTAAGTCCCAGATTTTCTATTGAATCTCAAGTCAGGTTAGCTGAGAATTTTGGGCATCAGATTATGATGGGCACTTCTATCACCAGTATTTCTTCCATGTGTTAAAAATGAATTCTTTCCCTTATCATCATCTGGAGCTGCTAGAGGTTAAATTGGAATGTTTCATATGGAAAACATGACTGCTCCTATGAATGCTCTGCTTGCATGAGGTTGAGGCTCTCATGCAATACAAAATTCAGTTCTGTAAATTTTGCAATTCATAGAATAGGAGACATGAGTTCACAATCTAAGTATTCTACTACTTGCAAGCGTGGAACATTTAGTCCAGGAGATGTAAGAGATAATGTCAGATCCTGCAGTCAGGCTGCAGTCTTGAATACACTTACTGCACCCTAAACACAATGAGACTTACTTCTATATAAATATATATAAGGCTATATTGTTTCTATTTAAATGCTGGGAAATCATTAATGGGGGGGTTATATTTAGATATTATTTCCATGATATTGCATGTAAGTATTCTCATTATGAGCGCCACCTCCAGTGATTTTACCTACTGTACATTCCTAGGTAGGGATGGTAAAACAATTTTCATTTTAGTTCATTTTGTAAAGATAAGAACTTAGTAAAGTTTAGAAATCGCCTCTAAAAATGAAATGTGTCTGAACAGATATGTTTAGCAGAAAGTAAGAGCAGGACCAAATGATGTTAAGTAGTTCTAAGTTCCGTTTATTTTAGCAGCCACACAAGATGTCGTGGCTTAACTTTCATTGAGATCAGGATTATTTGACGTGCTCAATTTTTGTATGTTCACATTAGAGCAAACATTGTGGTTTTCCGTCTCAGGCCAGAAATAACATGGCTATCCTCTCTACAGTGTTTAGCAGCCATACTGCACTAGCATCCAATTTGAGTTTTCTTTTTCTTCTTTTTTAAAAAAAAATATGGAATGAAAATAGTGAGTCTGGCCAAAAATGCCATCTGTTTATTCAATAGGACCTAATTTTCAAACATACTCAGTAACCATTATTTGGTCTGAATTTCAGCAAAGCCACTTGTTCGTTTTCACTAAGGTTCCTCAACTATTTTTAAAAATTGGCAAGCAAGCAAAAAACCCATGGAGAGCTCTTCAGTTTTGCAAAGCCTTCCTTCAGTAGGGTGGCCAAAGAACAGGAGGAGAACCTTTTAAAAAAAGTAGGTTTTTGGCTCAGTCACCGGTGTACCATGAGCCAAAAAGCAATTGACTTCCAACATAGAGGATATTCTTGCTTAAACTAATTTCAAGTGCATCTATAATTATACTGAAGGTCTCTACTCAGGTATTTGCATTGTGGTGGCACTTTATTATATCTCAGATCCCATGTTGTTTTACAACATAGTTTCTATGGTTACACACTACCTTCGGTAACCTGCAGAGCCTATGGATATAGGGGATTGAGTTTCACAGAGGCAAGAGCTATCGTATATAAAGCACTTCAGGAAGTGATGCAAAGTGCAAGCCCCACTGTGGAGGTCCTCCCTGCAAAATGTTGACTCAGAAAGCACAGAAGAGCAGGCAAAAGGGGCAAAGGCATTGTTGGGTGCTAGAAGGTTATATTTGAGCTTTCAGCCAATCAACTTTTAATCCTGTTTGTCAGTAAAGTTCGTACCAGCCAATGAACGATGGGTGCTAATAGGGTAAGGGAGTAGTCTGGCTTTGTGCTTCTCACTTGGATGAGTCAAAAGAAATGAAAACAGAAGCAAAAGATACCCCCTCCCACCCCCAACAAAATTGAAACTCTAGTGTTGAAGTAGTTGGGAAGAAGGCTGGCACTCATCCAAGTCTAGTCTTAAGGAGTGTTATGTTCTCTGAAGTAACAACCTGTCATTCCCCTGCTTTAAGTATGATTCTAGATCAGGTGCTGCAACCACCCTGTTTCAAACACAACATAGGCAATCCTATCTTCCATTTCTACTATAGATATCAAATCATATCAAAATCTTTACTATAGTCATAGACCAGCATAAGTGTTCCCACATAGTCTCACCTTCTTGCTTACCAAAGAGAGTTTATGGATTAGCTTCTAGCAATCCAAACTTAAAGGGGAGAAAGGCAACCTGAACTTGGCAGTGCACATATTGGAGCTGTTGGTTCCTTCTTAAATGTAATGTGTCTTTCTTCATGAGCCCAGGAAAGCTGAAGCTTCTTTAAGGAGTTGCTGACAAGTGTGACCTGTATTGTATACCTGTACACAATAGTAGGAACTGTGGAAGGAATCTTAGTGGACAATAGAATAGAATAGAATTCTTTATTTTATTGGCCAAGTGTGACTGGACACACAAGGAATTTGTCTTTGGTGCATATTCTCTCAGTCTACATTAAAAAATATTTATCAAGAATCATAAGATACAACACTTAGTGATAGTCATAGATTACTGAATAAGCAACCAAATCGTGCTGGGAAACAAATAAAACAATATAAATCACTTAAATATGAGCCGGCAATATGCTGCAGCTGCCAAAAAGGCCAACACAATCCTAGGCTGCATTAACAGAGGAACAGAATCAAGATCATGTGAAGTATTATTACGACTTCCTAATACCTTGGTGTAAGACCACACTTGGAATATTGCATCCATTTTTGGTTGCCACAATATAAAAAAAAGGATATTGAGACTTTACAAAGAGTGCAAAGAAGAGCAACAAAGATGATTAGGGAATTGGAGGATAAAACATAGTTGCAGGAATTGGGTATGTCTAGTTTAATGAAAAGATGAACTGGGGGTGACAAGATAGTAGTGTTCCAATATTTGAGAGGCTACCACAAAAAAGAGGGGACCAACCTATTCTCCAAAGCACCTGAAGGCAGGACAAGAAGCATGGGAACTAATCAAGGGGAGAACCAACCTATAAATAAAGAGAAATTTCCTAACAGTTAGAACAATTAATCAGTGGAACAGCTTGCCTGCAGAAGTTATGGGTGGTCCATCACTGGAGGTTTTTAAGAAGTGATTGGACAACCATTTGTCTGAAATAGTATAGGATTTCCTGCTTCAGCAGGGGTTTGGACTGGAAGACCCCCAAGGTCCCTTCCAACTCTGTTATATCCACATGTTCTCCAAAGTATATTTTACCCATTGTCACACAGTGCCTTTAGACTGAGGTCTAGGCACCATCTGTTTGGAAGCAGTTCTTGTTGCCCAGAGCTTAAAACTTTCCAATCATGTGCTAAAATACTTCTTCCATTCTTGGCACATCGTACCAGATACAACCAACAATATTTCAAAGGATGGCTTGTGTTGTCCTAGTCAGCCTTCATTTCCCAACCATTAACATTTATTGGTACCCGAAATACTAAATGATGTAGCATGGCCTATAATGAGTTTAAAAGAAGAAAGGGGTAACATTATAATTATTAACCAAATTGCAGCAAGAGATGAGTAGTAATATATTGAATCATACATTAATTTTTAGATTCATATCTTCAAAAGTTGATTCCAACAGGCATAGTGCAATATATTTAATAGACATTCACCACCTGGAGGTCCAACTGAATTACTTCTCCCCCTTAGTTTAGTAAGAAGAGATCTAATTCCAGGAGGGATCTAAAGATTCAGATGTCTTTCTAGCAAAATTTCCTTTTCGAAACAAAAATGATAATGGATATAATTCCCATATAGCAGAGACAGGGAACCAGATGTTGGATTCCAATTTCCATCAGCATCAGTCAGAAATGTTTAAATATGTTGTCCAGATATATCTGGAAAACTCCAGGTCTGCATTCATGGAAGAGAATATTGGAATAGATCACAAGGAGGCATCTTAATTCCTGTGGTTATAAGTTTTTAATTGCTAGCGCTGATGGGGAAGGTGCTTCAATATATTCAGCTTCAAAAGGGGAAGGGAAGCAAAGAACAGTGATGAATGAGAGTGTGCCAGGAGAAGACGAAGGTGCTGAAGAGAGTGATCTGTGGGAAGTCAAGCAGCTATCTGAGTCTGTGTAAAAGATAACAACATGTCCATATTTGTGGCAATGTGATAACGCAGAAAAAAATTATACAGATGGTGTAAATTTGAAGAAGGGAGAGAGAAATAATGGGAATTCTCTAAGGTATTAATGCATTTCATCAGTAGAAGATTCCAGTAAAGATGTGGGGATTTTTATGGAAACTATCTTTTAGCTTTCTTTCTTTTCTTTTCTTTTCTTTTTTTTAGCAAAGCAGTCAGATAATTAACTGGATCTATCCATTTTCCTTCATAAGCAACTAATCTGTTTCCTGCTACAATTCAAGATAATAACAGTGACATTAAACACAAAACATGGCATGGGGTTAGGACAGACAAATTCACAAAGGAGAGCTTTTTAAGGGCCATTAGTCTTGATAGCTTGACTACGACTTCCTGAATCTTGTTTGATCTTGCCATTATTTAATGACAAAACAATCTGTTTTTCATAGGCCTTTTTGCAGAGTTTGGCCATTATCACAAAGCACTAAGACCTGAGAATACAGAATGTAGGACTCAGTAACCATTTCCAGAGGGATGATTAATTGGTTCCCAGGAGTGAATGTCCTCCCTATCTAGTCTCAGCTATTGTAGTCTCAGGATTCATGCAGCTTTTCTAGATATTAAAGTCATCTGCTACCAGTTGGATCTGCAATTAACAACTTTACCCAACATGTGCTACCTAAAGGAAATAAGTCTGCACGGAGGGAGGTATGTAGTAGGAAACCTTAGAGTTCTGCCCTAGGTCCAATGTTTTTCAATGTGTACATAAATGATGAGATAGAAAGGATGGGAATGCCCACCAAATCTGCAGATGACATAAAACTGGGGTGGGTAGAATTGCTCACGTCTCAGAAGACAGGTTCAAAGTCACAGAATCCCAGCTTCCCTTTTAGTGTTTTTAGAAAGAGACAAGAGAGATTTAACTAATTTACTATTAAAAATGTGACTGTATGATTTCACAGGATTTGTTAGCATTTTCTTCATAATGTATGAATTGCTAGCTACTTATTCTTTGTTACAAACTTCATGGCATTTGTTCTTAAAGCCAAATCTTGCTTGATAATGCCCTATAGTTGGAACACATATTTTTGATCAATTGTGATCTTTATAGCTGATTGAAAAAAAACTGGAAGCTCATTTTAATTTAATAATTCTATCATTCCATAATTACAGAAACTGAAGAAAAAGAAAAATTGAACTGTGCCTTTTGGCTCAGTCACAAAAGTGTTTACTGTTTTATCAATTGTCAATTCATCAAAAAACATTGTATGCATGTGTCTGTGCATGAAAGTACATGTTGAACGCTCACTTCAGTATTTTAACATAAGCAGAGTGTTTGGAAATAAAATGCATGGGATTCTGATGGGTCTTTGTGTACAGATACCATAGTTGCTGTTTTCATCTAAAGTTCATATGCTTAGATCATAAGAGCTCATTATCAATTACAGAGATTGTTCCCATTGTGTAAAATTCTCAGGCTGCAGGAGATCTAGCATTTGTTGCACTTCATCCAGCGGTTCTAGTGCAATGTGCCCTTTTCAAGTTACAGCCAACTGTATCAAAATCTTGATTGGCACACCTTATCTGATGGGTGTGACTTTCCCACTACCAGCTTTTTAGAGTGATAAATGTCAGAAATTTTGGAGTTTCGTGTATCGAAGTATTCCATCTGAAGCTTGGAGACAGGCAATTATCCCAAGATCCACAGGACTTTGTGATGCATTCTGGGACAACACTTGTTCTGCTGAAGTTTCAAAAACTCGCAGTGTCAAGCACCGAGGGAAAGTCTGATCAATACTCAGAATTGAATAATGACCTACCACAATTATAGTATGTATTCTCCATTCTGATTTTTAGTGAGGTTGATAATACAAAAATGGGATGGCGTGATTGTGATCATCATGGTCTGAATTGGAGACAGACAACTTTAAATATAGTGTTGGCTTTTGTGCCCATATTCATCAGAGCAGAGCAGAGCAGAGCAGATGCTCATATATCAGCATGTTGTTTGTGTAAGTATTCATTCTGGAGTTCTAAAAAAAATAATAATGGCTGCATAGATTGAATGCTGATGCACATCTGGATTTATGTTCATATTGTGAATCATATTTGAATGTGAATTGCCCAGTGCAATCATGGTTGCTCTTTCCCATCTGTTTTGCAAGATGGATGGAAGTACACATGCCCATCATTGAAGAAAGCTTTTTAATTTTGTTCTGTGATCAAACAAGCACAGCATGACTCTCTAGATCATGGTTAAGGGCTTGAGATGGTTTCAGAACAGTAGGGAATTCTTAACAGAAAAAATGTCTGGCTGTCCAATAGTTTCACATAATTGATCCAATGTGACCTTTGCAGTCCGCACAGCTGTTTTTCTTCTTTTTAATCTTGAGTGTAAAGGAATTTCTCATTTCTGCTTCTGGTCGTCCCAAAGGTGATTTTTCAGGAGGCAACTGGACTTTCTTGTTTGTTCTTTGAAAACATTTT
>JANHJO010001717.1:93409-104996 GCA_032468235.1 Pseudoxyrhopus heterurus | reverse complement strand
TGATTGAAACCTCTTGGCATCCTGGTAGTACTGTACTTAAGGTGGGCACGATGCCACTCTAATAATTACAACAGGGAGTAGCATGAACATGAGTGGACCAACACACTGCCCAATAACCTTTATTTCATCTGAATAGATCAGGCAGCACAGGAGACATCGATATGCATACATACATTAGTAGAGCATCAAACATTGTGGAAAATGCCAAAAGTTTGACTCCACGTACAGCACACTATTCTATGGGCCTCTTGTGAGATTTCTGTCCTGTTAAAGCAGAACATGCAAGTATTTTCTGCTCTTTGATATAAGAAGCAAAACTAATATCTTCCCTATCTTAAGGTGTAGCTTCTTAAACTGCAACTTTGATCTCAGAACCCTTGGGCAAAGAGATACTATTGCGTGGAAGAGATAAAAACAGTGATGAGAATATTTCTACACAGATAGCAGATACAATTTTGGAGGTTTGCATCATCATATTCATTTATGGACCTTTAGAGAGTTTAAGTCAGCTGGAGGGAAACACATGCAGCATTTGCAGCTTGTTGAAAGTCTTTATCAGGCACTCCAAGCTCCAAAAGAATTAGCTATCCTGCACTGCTGAATGACTAAAGAGGCACAAAAGGAAACAACTTGGCTGATCAAACAGCTAAGCAGGCAGCCTTCAAGCCACTTATCTTTGAGGGGTTGGCAAGTATTCCCATAGAGTTTGTTCCCACTGTGGAAACTCTTAGTTATGAGGAGAATGAATCCAACAACTTGAAAGAGATATGAAGCAGTGTAGGATGTTCAAGTTATGAGGAGAATTCCAGATGGGAGGGCATGCCTACCTAGAGCTATTTACCCCATAGCAACTGAATGGGACCGTCAACATTCAAGACATTGTGGGAAAGAGGAATTGAAAGCTTTTATTACAAAAGGTGGTTGCTTCTGGGGTTGGAGACAATTGCCAAAGGGCTGAAGAGGCTTGTGATATTTGCCAGCAAAACTCTCCCTGTGCCAGAAAGCCCCAACTGGCACTGTGGAGGTTGGGGGGAGGGGGTTGGTGAGTGATCAATTCTTACAGTCCCCATGCAGCATTTGCAGCTGGATTTTACATAGTTCCTGCTAATGAGGGGTGGGGGAGTATTTTATAATGATGGTTTACCACCTGTCTGTTCTAGCCCCATCTTTGTCTCCAGACCATTGAAAAACCAGGAAAATGCCTGGGGATGAAGCATCATCTCCGTAAGGGTGATCAGAAAAGGCCTTAGAACGTAATGCCAGGAAACAGGTTTGAGGTAGTGTCAGACTTTGCTGTTGGTATTATTTAGGACCAGTTCCAGACCAAATTAGGTCTACCTTATTTCGTATTGGTATATGGGCATTCAGCAAAGGGGAGGGGACCTCTATCCCATTTCAATGCACCTATAGCTGGGTATGAGAGTGATGAACTAAGTAGTTTCTGTCCTTACAGAAGCAGCAGAGAGAGTTCTGGAAGGCAGTGGCAGTGGGAGCCATGGTTCCTCTCAGTGACCAGATTCATCCATTCCAACTAGGAGATTTCATTTGGCTTTAAAAAGTTCTATTGCAAGACTCTCGATCCAACCTGGGATACTCCATTCCAGATTTTCCTGGGCAAAATATCCAGCTGTTGGAGTTGCTATGAACTATAAAGACATTCATGATTTGACTGAATTTGTTGCAAATCTGTCTATAATTTTTGAAGTCCTTATTAATGACACCTCAAGGAGCCATAAACTACTTCAATATGAAATCATTTATCAGAAAGATGTACTATTGTAGAATAGGCTGGCCTTAGATCAGTTACTAGGGGAACTGGGGAAGGTGGGGGGAGGTCTGCATGTAAAACTTAATTACCCAGCAACAGAAGTTAGCTAAAATAGTTTCTACCCTGACAAGAAACAAGGAAATCTTTCAAGAAAATCAAAACACTTGGGATGTGGATGACAGATTGGGGCGGTTGAAACATTTACTGCTTGTGGGAATGGCTTTGATTGCCCTTGCCCTACTTGGATGTTGTCTTCTTCAATGTGCCCCTTGAATATCTGTAACCCAGTATTGCCATTATTCTCTTAGTTCTGCCTCAGAGAACACTCCATCGATTCCATGCAATTTCAGATGTTAACTGCTCACTTGCTTAAGAAATAATAGCAAACTATTAATAGTTTGAGGACCAAATGGGAAATTCGTTACCTGGAATTTTGGGCTTTATTAGTAGCATTTTAATAAAGGTGATACTAGCATTTTACCATGCTGTCCATTCTTCTGTTTGAAGGTTAGTAAATCATATTTTTCCTTTATCCAAAACCATTTATTTGAATGTGTAAAAACTAGCCTATTCAGAAATTAAACAATAGAGTTGTATTCTGAAGACCTTGAGTATTGCAAGTGTTAAAGAAACAAGGCAGGGTGGCAAAGGATGAATAAAACATATTTTAAGGGTATCAATCTTTTCTCAAATCTAACCAATGGCTTTTATTATTTGATTTGTTGCTTTCTGACATGTCACATATGTTGAATGTATGTATCACTTGTTTCTGAATTCTATATGAAGATTTGATTTTTCTTAATATAATGCTTTTTTGCTTTACCTGAAATTCTCTTGGTTCGGATTGTCGGTGTGTATGCATGTGCACACTTGAAAAAACCACTTTGTTAAGATATGGAACTCTTCTCTCTGTGTATAGAAGGGATTTTTATACAACTGTGTACTATGTCACTAAGGTACCCCCAGGAGGCAACATGCATCAACCTTACCTGACCACCATAATAAATGAACAAACACTACTGGATCAATGGTGGAACCAGCTAAAAAAAATCTAGCTCAAATACACATTGCCACACTGAACATCAGCACTGGACAGAGCCATGAGCTTGCAGAAATATTAAAGTGACACAAGGTAGATATTGAGCCGCGGTGGTGCAGTGGTTAGAACACAGTGCTGCAGGCTACTTCTGCTGACTGCCGGCTGCCTGCAATTTGGCAGTTCGAATCTCACCAGGCTCAAGGTTGACTCAGCCTTCCATCCTTCCGAGGTCAGTAAAATGATGACCCAGATTGTTGGGGGCAATATGCTGACTCTGTAAAACTGCTTAGAGAGACTATAAAGCACTGTGAAGCGATATATAAGTCTAAGTGCTATTGCTATTGCTATTATATGTATGCAAGAGATGTGTTGGAAAGGCTAAAAATCTCACATTGGTGATAGATACAAACTAATCTACCTCAATGAATCTAACAACAAAGGTGTGGCCATCAGAGTAGGTGCTGACTGACCACTGCAGCCAGGTTGCTAAGGTCCATTGATAATCCTATTGCCTCATATCATGACATATTGCCTGTCATTGATGTTCATTGCTGATGAGAAGATCAGCAAGTATGCAAAGAATGCAGGAAAATGCTAGGACAAAAAAGAATAAGCATATCTGTCTCATATTCAGGGAACTAGATTCTTTCCAGTTCCATGCCACACGAGTGCCTGAGTTTTATAGGTAACAACTGCACCCAAAATTGGCCATTTTGTTGGTGGTACAACTTTAGAACAATGATAGCTTAAAAACCATGGTGCTAAATAGATCTGCCACTTTTAGAACAACTACAGATAAGGACAGCAGCTCTATAATATCATGAGTTCAATTTCATCCCTTAGAACTAGTAGGATACCAGTGTTTATGGTATCAAAAGCTATTGAAGTATTCAGGAAAATCACCAGTGACTTACCCATATGTCCTGTTTTAATTCTGGATCAGGCCACCTATCAAAATAAGTACAGTTCTGGGATACTGAATTCTGACCTGAAGCTCAATTGAAATGGGTGAGGAAATTTCCTTCCCTTGGATTAAGAACATTTATGTTTTTTTTTAATATATACCTAATAGACATAGAACGGCCAAATGTGATATCTTTTAACTATATTGCTCTTTTGGGAACTGATGCTTAATCTTATTTCCCAGCTTGATTGACAATACTTGTACAGGAGACAGTGTCTTCAGCTCTGTCAGAAATGGATGAATGACATGCCCACTATCTGCCGTACCTAGAAAGGCTCATTCCATTGGCAATGACCTTGAATCAAGAGAGTTACTAATTCTGTATAGCTATTACTTTGGATTGTGAGCCATATGGCTTTCTCCATAAAGATGTTTTGTAATGGTAGTGCTCAATCTGCCAAGGTTCAAAGCCCAGGAGTGAAAAAGAAGCAGGTAAAAATCACAATATGGTAGGTCCATGAGTTCAGTGGGATTTATTGCTCCAAGGGAGGAGGCAATTCACCTTCTCTCTGCCCCTTGAAGAGTCCTATGTCAGCTTTTTCTGTATCATTCTTTCTACTGCATTATAAATGAGTGAACCCCAGGTGTGTGTGAAATGAGGGCAAATTTGTGTGGATGGGAAGGGACACTGAATACAATGATGAACTATTGCAAATATGGGTTGTTTTTTTGCCAAGCCCTCTAATATTACTTTCATTGCTTCCCCTATTATCCTTACTATAGCAAAACTGGAGTGCAGGAAAAGAGTAAAAATTGTATGTTTGAAGGTGCCTTTCTTTTGTAGGGGAATAAGCAATTACTTAAACATGACTGATTTTTGTTAGCCAAGAGTGATTAAAAATGAAGTCCTTTATCCTGCTGTTTTTTATGTTATTTTATATTCAGGTGTTCTGGCAAGGTGGGAGGATAGAAATAAAAGAAAAGAGGAACCAATTTCCCATCCCAGAGAGACGTCAACAATTGCATAATGAGGCAAATTAAAGGGAAATATTCTTATTTCTTCAGTCAGGGTATTTAAATTACTATGTAACTGGCCCCTTATGGACCCCATTAAGGGCAAGTGGGCTTCCCATAAATATACTCTTCTTGTTAGACATGTGAGAAGAACTTCTTCAGTGATGGCTGGAGGAGACAGCATGTCTGTCGGAGGGTAGAAAGGTAGCTACATGTTCCTAAGGTGAACTTGGGCATCAGTGGGAAGATGTGAAACTGGTTCTGAGTTCCATTGGTGACTGCTTGTCTATCGTAGGGTCTGTGGTTATAAGTTAAAACATTAAAGAGCCCAGAACAATTAAAACAATATTTTCACACGTGACCTTGATTAAGTACATCATGTCTTTCCTTGTACTATCTTGTCCCTGGGGTAGAGGTGGGCAACAACTCGAGATGTAGCACAGCACTCGGAATCCTCTGCAGGAAATTCACCCAGGCCTTTTAGCTTCTTATGTATTTGCTTTGTTGTTATGTAATTGTTTTTAACAAGATGCATTTTATTCTTGTTTTATTGTGCTGTTAATTTTGGGTAGCTGCTCTGGAGGGAGGATAAGAAATACTGCCAAATAAATAAGTGAATTGTGCTTCCCCCCCCCCCCAGTTATTGGAATGTGCCCAGTTTTTCTTCCATATTTTCTACATACCTAGCTTGTGATCCCTTGTAGTTTGCTTGGAAAGAAACGGGCAATCTGCAATTCTCCAAAAGTTGCTGCTCTATAACTGTCAGTACTCCTGATCCTTACTATTCAGAGACGATGTTAGTCAACACCTGGAGAGTCACAGATTGCTCTCTTATGTTTAGGAGAATATACCAAAATGGATAATAATCCATGCAGATTTCTATAAACATTCACAAACCAGATTTCACATGCCAAAAGGCAATTTGTGTTTGCTTCAGAGATTTGCTTATGATGGTGAACAGGAATTGAGAAAAGCCAATGATTTCTGGATGGCTACTGGACTTCATCATTATCAACCATAGCATGATATGGTTCAATACAAATGCAGCTCCTGACACAACCATAATTCAAGCTCCTAGTCTTGATATAGCTTAATAGAATTGATCAGGCCACCTGCAGACTCTCTAATATGGCTCTCGTGATTCATTAGGATTGGATTCTTAAGGTAAAAGCAAACACACATTCAAATATGGTGAAACGGTTTGACAAACATTTAGAGCACTCAAAGATATTAGTTTCAAGGGCAAACAATGATTATTTTCAAACATTTTCTCAGGATGCTTAGAATGTGTTTTGGTCTCATCTCTGAATTAACTGGAAAATAAAATGGGACTGAGTCTCATACTGAGATTGTTGAAAGTGAGTTTTTAAGATACATTGAGTTAAGAATAAGTGATTCAGTCAAATTTGTTTCCATTCATTTATTACTCTAGTGATCATATTTTTTACCTTCATTTAAATGTTCAACTAAATCTTCAAAACAATTTATGCACATTTATTTTTTGTACTAATGCAGACATTGTTCTGTATACCTTTTCTAGTAGGCACACTTTTTACAAGTTTTTTCTATAATAAAATATATTTTTGTTTATATGTTTCATGAATATTTTCATTTATGTGCACATATTCCTTCTTAGATATATTTAGTGGAGGACTTTTGTGAATCTAAAATATTTGCATAAATGTACATTATAGTTTCTTCTATGTATTTGAGATACCAAATAGTGTATAGTTGTTTTAAAGAAATTAATGACCTGAATATTTAATCTACTCCTACACTAAGCTCTTCTTTAGATTCTTATAAGTCCTGATTAAATGATATAGGTGTGAATTTATATTAAAACTTGATATTTTGGATCAGCCGTGTGATTTGGCTGCAATGAAGCCAAATATAATTTTGGGCTAAATTTGCAAAAGTGTAGTTTCCAAATCATGGGAGTAATACTTCTGCTCTATTCTATATGTTTTGAACTAAATTACATACAGCAATCAGTTTTGGATATGACAAGTGAAGAGACATTTGGGTAATACACATAGATTAAAAAAGAACAATGAAGAAGTTTAGGGATTGGAAATCAAGGCATCAGAAAACAAACTTGGGTATCCTTAAATGAAACAGAAACAGAGGAGTGACAAGATAGAGCTCTTCTCTATCATCCTCAGATACAGGACATGGATTAATGGTCTTATAATAAAAAGGAAGATTCTGATGGAACTTTAAGGAAAAATATCTTAGCAGTGACAGCACTTTGGCAAGATAACCAATCACTAAAGGGGACAGTGAGGTCCCTTCACAAGGTGTGTTGAACATGGAGTCCAGAGACTGACTGCCATCTTTATGGATATTTCAGTTTGGAGTTTTGCACTGAAGACCTGTGGCTTGGTGGTCCATACAAAATCTTCCAATTATTTGGTGATTAGGGTCTTTACTTGTTCCTCTGCATCCTTATCAGAATATTCTGTTATCAGAATAAGGATAGAAGAAAATTCAAGAGAGCCATTTGCTCAATACGGAATGCCAGCTTTTGTTGGTAAAATTATAAGTTATCTCACATCACTTCCTTAAATACCTGAAAAACACATCTATATTAAGGTGTTGGTAAGATGGAAATGTATTTAAATTTCATCAGTTAATTAACCAATTAATTGGTTTAAAAGCATATGATTAATCAACTAAAAATATTTAATCAGTTGACAGCCCTAAAATAAAATGTTAAAAGCTATTATACAGCAGAGACACTTTGCACATATTTGAGCGAGGAAAATAAGGAGGGGCAAGTTTTACTTGTGTGTGTATGTGGGGGAGGGTTGTCTTTAAGTTTAAGCAATATTTTAAAAAAGTAATAAGGATATATAAGTTTTAAATGTGGTACTAAGATACTCCTACCCCCTTGTATTTTATGAAGTTACAACATGGCATGGTGGAATGGGTTGAACAGAAACTATATTAATTGAATTACAATACAGCTTAACCTTGTTAGAAGATTTGAGAGAATCTGAACGTCACTCAATGTCTCACCGTAGACCATTAGAACTGGGGGACAGTTCTAGGCAATATATATACATATTTATTACTGACTGGAAATGCCTGATGGATTTTATGCATCAAACAGAAAAAAAGATGAACTTCTGATTCATGGGTTTGATGACTAGACAGGATACATTATAGACAAAAGAGAGATATGTTGTAACTTTAGAGAAAGGGGTAAATTTATAAATGTACTTCTAACTGCTGTAAAGAAGATCAGAAGCCACTTTTTTGTATCTTTATTCCTTCTTTTTTATTTTGATTTCACCTCTTGCCCGTTTAAGTTTCTCTTTGATTTCATTCTTTTTTGTTTTCTGACTTTGTATTAGTGTTTGTCTTAAACTTTTAAAAGAGATAGAGAGATTGTTAGACAGATAAGTAGATATGTAGATGGGAGATAGAATTAGAGACAATTACTCCAGAATCTAGATCTGGAAAATGTGTTCTCTTTTGTTATATCTAGGTCTATTTCAGCGTCATACCAACATCTTGTTTCTGTATTTGGATACTCAGGTCCATAATAAAGTTATTATAGTAGTTTGGAAGGCAGTTAATTTAGAGGACAATATACCAGCATGTTTCGCTCAAAAACAAATTGCATAGCTCTACCTACGTATGACATCATTATTTTATATAGTTTTCTCAGTATTATTTTAATAGTTAATGGATTTTTTTATCCATTAACATGTGTAAAAAACATCCTGGATGCAAAGCTTTATTCAGAATGTTTAATAAAACAGTATCTCTGCATATTCTTTTATTTCTTTACTGCTGTCTCCCCTAGTTGTTGTTCGCAACTGTTATGTCATAAGTGTCTCTCTTTCTCCACTGGTATATCATGTAATTATTCCTTTGTCTTCTCCCCCAACCCCACTTCACATGTGAATTGATTCCCCTAGGAATGCCTATCTAAGCTAGGAGAATAATGCATGGAGGACAATTCCAGGATATGCGAGGGGAGTACCTTCGTATTTCCTTTATTGCAGAAAGCTTTTATGTTGTTTAATATTTTTTTAAAATGAGGGAAGTAAATTTAGTGTACATGTCTGTATGTATTTTCACATTCCTAATTTACCATGGCTTAAATGTAATAATAATAGCTTAATTATCTTGAAACAACTCTACTATCTATCTATCTATCTATCTATCTATCTATCTATCTATCTATCTATCCATTCATCTATCTATCTTCTGTCTGTCTGTCTACCTATCATTTCCATGTTGCAGAATAGCTCATTAGCAATATATGCTTGAAAAAAGGTGGGGAGGAATTCTATAGCTGAAATTGATAATACATCCCTCACTCAAAACATTGTCTCCCAATCACCATGGTTACTGCCAGGTTTTCTGCAATGGCCCAGAATATTCATCTATCAAATATGCTAATAGAGAATGGACCCTGTCACACAAAGGAGTAGGCTATTCAAACATACATGGCAAATAATTGTACATGTCAAAAGAAAGATGCTTGTTATTTGCCTAATATTATCCACCCAGAAGTGGGAAATAATTCAGCTCTCAATGTAAAATGACTTGCCCTTATCAAAGAGGTAATTTGCTGATAATTTAGGCTATTAGGTATCTTGGGGTGGCCAAGCAAAGAGTGGGGGGAGAGGGGCTGGGCATAATCAGTGATCCTTTATGATTTTACTGAAAAGCAAACAGTGGAGAATGTTGTAGCAAGGAGCATCATGGGACATGCTGCCAGCCAATCAGTAGGACTGCTAATGGAACCCCATTTCACCTCTGTCAGGTAGCTCTTGATGGGTGGTTAATTATAATTTAGAAGAAACAGTTTTCCAAACTGCATTTCTATTGCTATTTGTCTTCATGATGGGCCAATTTTCAATTTGTCTATTTCAGTAATTAAGCTCAAGAAAAATGTTTGTGCTAAATTTCTCTATGCTTTTAAGCTCTCGGTGCTAGCAGCTGGAGATGCCAGAAATGGTGAGTTGGCTGGCTGGCTTTCTTTCCTCTTTCCTTCCTTGTATCATTTGCATACCAGGTGATAGAATAACCTCATTGTCTACCGCTTTCTCTTCTAAATATTTGTTTAAAATTTCATGGTGTTTGGGAAGAAGAAAACATTTACCACTACATTATAAAAAGTCATGTAGTGCTCTGACTAAGCTGCCTTATTCTCCAACATGATGTGATTTGACCCTTGCATGCAGCACCCCTTGTTATGCAATTTCTGTGAGGAAAAAAAAATTGGATTGGTGTGAATGTTGGCACTGAATATTATCATAGATTCATGTGGGTCCTATTGATGTACAAAAGGAGTCTGACTGAATAGATAACTTCTAAGACAGGGCTGTAAACTCACGGCTGCATGCCGCATGCGTCGCACGCTGGCCACGCCCACGCCCAGTTTAGCGAAGGGGAAAAAAGTTGTGATATTTCACGAGATGCTGCCGTGACGATGCGAGTTTGACACCCCTGTTCTAAGACATGATGCTCATGTCATTTATTTAATTTTAAAAAGTAAAGAAAAACATAGAAATTGAGAAAACCCAAAAGTATTTTTATCTCAGAGCAGCTTACCCAGTCTGTCAAACTAACTCAATCTTTCCTTAAAGCACTATCTGTTCCTCTATGTCCCATGACTCTGCTGAGACATGTTACTTTCAGCATAAAGTAACTTGGAATAATTTGGACATCTTCATTCACAGGACATCTGCCCCAAGGATTTAATCTCAATTATCCCCTTTTACATTGAACTTCTTCCTCTGTTTAGATCTGCTTTGTATCTTCCAATCTAAATTTCAGTTTGAAATATAAACTTCTTGATAGAAAAAGACTGTACATGCATGGTAAGGAAAGGCAATATGAATAAGAAAGATTTTGATATGAAGGGAGATATTTCTGGATTTTGCTAGCGAAGTTGGATTTAGGTAGTTTCAGATTGATGATGATAAGCAAGTTCTTAATTGATGGGTGATGGCCCCCAAAATTGCTGGCCCCCAAAATTGCTCCCAAAGTGAAGACACACACCCAAACAACTGAAAACGTTCACTGCCCATGTGCGTAGCCCTTTGACCTTGACCCGCTTTTCCTTCAGCGCCATTGTCTCCACTGCCAACAAGCAAACAGCTTTGCTGGCTGAGGAATTGTGGGAGTTGAAGTCCTCCAGGCTTAAAATTTGCCACTGGACAGAAAGTAAGCAGCAGCAGACAAGGTAGGACATTAACACATCCAGCAGTGGCACAGAAGCATGCATCACACACACACAACATCAACAACCAACAGGACATGCCGGCACAGGTATACTTCCTTTAAAGAAAAAAAAAACCCGAGCAAGGCTGGGTAATCAGCTAATACTCTATAAACAACTAAGCCCACTGGTTAGTGCAAACCATTTTATAAGGCCTCCTAATCCATAATTTAAACTTGCAGAGTTTAAATCCATTTCTGCAGCTTTTCACACAAGGAGGCAGCTTTTTCCCTGGAAACAGTGCATCCTGGAGTTTAAAAGCATCTCCTGATCTGCCATGACTTGGTTGGTTCAAGAGAATGAAAAAAAAACCTAGTTGTTTCGTGCACAGCATTCTCTTTTATTTGAGTGGCATAAAATTCTGACATGTTATCCCAACTGCCATCCTCTCATTGAGTGAGGCAACTTAGAAGCAAGGCACCGCCCTTTCCCCGGCAGCCAATAAATTTAATCAATAAATAAATCCATATAGATCTTTACACATGTATCTCCAACTGAGATTATAGCAACAGCACTTAGACTTATACACTGAGGACTTCTGGTTTGCTGTCGCTGTGTGATTGGCACAGGGGAGCGGGTATTCTGTCCCACGCTCCAAACACTCGGATTGACACCAGTTAA
>JANHJO010001717.1:67507-77829 GCA_032468235.1 Pseudoxyrhopus heterurus | reverse complement strand
AACTTGCGATCATCTAGAGTCTGTAAATCTTAGGATGAAAATGAAGGTTTTATTCTGTTTGTTTTTAAACAATAAAAATTATTTAAAAAAAAGAAATATGCAAGCAGGAAGCAAAGCACAGTGAGCCTCAAACAAGAGGTCTCAGCAATGGTGGGATTCAAATAATTTAACAACTGTTTTGCCCAGGGTCAGGTTGGCTGTTGTGGGAGACATGGCCCATCCCCCTCCTCAAGCTTTGCCACACATGTGGGAAGAGCCTCCAGTGATGGCCAGCCTAACCCTGGGTGAACCAGTTGTTAAATTAACCCTCCCCTATCAAAGTGGATCCAGGGCGCTGCGCTTGCTCTACAATGGAGAAACGGGCAACGGACTGGCCGGCATGGGGGAAGGAGGAGAAGCAGGGAGAAGAAAGAGGGAAAGCGGCCTTCTCCTTCCCTCACGTCGGCCACTCTGTTGCCTGTTTCTCCATTACAGCGCAGTACAGCACTGGGATCCACTTTGATAGTCAGGGAGGGTAATTTTACCACCGGTTCATGCAAACCAGTGCAAACCGGCTGAATCCCACCTCTGGGTCTCAGGAATCTAGAGCAGTGTTGTTGAATCTATGATGTGTGTCAAAGGCCATGTTTTGGGTGAGAAGCCAACATTTCACCAAAACCCAACAACAACTATTCTCCAAAGCATGTCCTGTTCTTGCATGATTTTCAGAGACTGCAGAGGCTGTGTGAGAATAGGTGTGTTCTCACGCAGCCTCCAGATGCTTTGGAAGTTGTGCGAGACAGCTGTGCTCTTGTGCATCTTCCACAGCCCCCCCAAAATTGTGCGAGAATGGGGCATGGGTTTTGGAGGCTGCAGAAGCCACTTCAAGAAAGAAGGCCTCGAGCCTGCCTCAGTTTAGGCCACAGAGGCCTGTTAACAGAAAGGGAACACCACCTGAAGGTAAGCGGTATGTGGCAAATCCTGGCAAATCATACATGTATATATATATATATATATATATTTTAAAAAAATGAATATGTAAAGAATTGTTACTTTTTTGTTTGGGGTATGTGTGTGTGTGTGTAAAACATGCTAGCAGAATCAAATTAGGCACTTTCTGATTTTCTGGCATGCTGATAAAGGTTCACCATCACTGAACCAGAGTATCTGGAAAAGCAGCAAGACAACTATGTCACACGTTTACAACTAATAATGAGCAAAAGGGAACCAAACAGATACCATGTAAAGAGAGCAAGCATTTGGGGCTGTCCTATACCACTGTGGGACCAATTCCTCTTTAATACACAGGGGGAAAAAAGAGGCTGGCAGCCTCTGAACCACCAGGTATACGATGAGGAGAAATATGAAACAAATATGTGACAATTGCTTTTTCACTCCTCTGCCAATACAGGGAGTTCTCAATTTACGACCACAATTGAGCCCAAAATTTATGTCGCTAAGTGAGAAATCTGTTAAGTGAGACTTGCCCCATTTTAGGACTTTTCTTCTGGTTTCTCCATTGATTTTGCTTGTTAGAAGGTTGCAAAAGGGGATCACATGACCCCAGGACACTGCAACCGTCAAAAATATCAGTTAGTTGTTAAGCCTCCAAATGTAAATCACGTGACCACGGGGATTCTGCAATAGTAGTAATTTATTTATTTTTATTTATTTATTTTTGCAAGATTTATATACCGCCCCACTCCCGTAGGACTCAGGGCGGTGTACAAGATAAAACGTATAAAAACATTAGATAACTAATAAAATCAGTATTTAAAAACACAATACACACACCATTCGCTTCGTGTTACCTTCTTGTAGCCAGATGTTGCATTCTAAAGGAATTTGAAGATAGTAGCTTAAGATCAAACCATTCAAGTAACCATCCAAATATCTGTCAGAAACATTTAAATAGGACACACCTGTACTGCTACCTTCCAACTTGTATTTTTAACAAATGACACTGGGAGACATTTTCTCTTCCTGCATTGATAGTCTTTTCCATGCAGATCTACTGTACAGTATATATTCTAAATATAATGGTTGCTGGAGACATAATTAGTGCATACTGTATATTGAGAACTTATATAACATAATAATTAGCCAGGGAATAAGCATCCATTTCTAACCCTGTTGATGCTAATATTATGCATAGTGACATCATGCTACAATTCTGTCCTTTTATACTTGCATTGCAATGTTGCATGCAAATAAGAAAGAAGGAGTTTGTGTTGTGATGATGCAACATATTCCTTCACTTAGACTTCCTTGCAACTGTCTATGGAACAGAGAGCTACTGTATGCTCAGTGGGCAACTTAGTAGTAGCCGCTACTATGCCTTTTCATCTGCACTTTCCTTTTAAGCCTCTCCTATGGCACCTTAAGTTTAAACCAAATTAAGAAAGCCAGCTTTGCTGGCTGAGGAATTCTGGGAGTTGAAGTCCACAAGTCTTAACATTGTAAGGTTGGAGACCCCTGCTCCAACTGGCAATTTCACTGTTGTTTTACCAGCCTAAGACTCTATTCTGGGAAAGTTATGGCCAACTGCAATTCTTCTTGTGGATGGTTATAACTGCAGGATTCTGTTGTTTTATCATTTCTCCAGTCACAGGAAATTATTTTAAATGTATTTCTATCCTGCCCACATTTATGATTATTTTTAAGTAAGGAGAGAAAGCATTACAGGTGAAATAGACAAAAATGCCTGAAAAGAAATTAGAGGGGGGGAATTATGTTTCGGCTGCTGCAAGGAAATGTGCCAAGAGGTCACATTTATGATGGCAGGGAGTTGAGAGTGAAGCTACTGTGGTTTGTAAATTTACTTTGTGGTTTGGTATAATGTGTGAACAAGCTATAGCTTAATGTGATGAATGAATTTGGCCAGAATGAACTGATGTGATGTCATGATAAATAGTTGAATGTTAGATCGTGCAGCTCCATCTATAATTGGCCTTCAAAAACATTTTAAAGATTCCACAATGAAACTTCAGAGAAATGTCAACTTTAAAAAAAAAACCACCATACAAAGCACATATTATCATCCCTAATTGAATTACCATAGAATTGGAAGGAATCCCAGATGCCATCTTGCCCAATCATATACTCAGTGGAAGATCTGCTAAAGCATTTCTGACAGGTGGCTGTTTGAAAACAATGAAGAAGAACATACCATTTCAGGAGGTAACATGTTTTTCTGGTTATGGAAATTCCCCTAGTATCTCCTGAATCTACTTGTAGTTTGAACTCATTGATTTTACTCCTGCCTTTCAAATCAGCAGAGAGCAACTCGACTTCCCTTTGTATATAAAAAAACCCTCAGATATGTAAAAACTATTATATCTCCTTCTCTTCTATAGATTAAATATATTTAGTTTCTTCAACTATTCCTCCTAAGACTTATCTCCTTCCCATAGGGAAAACTCTCCTTTGAGTCCATTCCAATTTATTTGGATGCAAAATTGGACACTATAGGGAAGGCTCAACCACAGTAAGGTAGAATGATAGCACTGTTCCAATATTTGAGGGGCTGCCACAAAGAAGAAGGTGTCAACCTATTTTCCAAAGGACCAGAAGGCAAAATAAGAAACAATGGATGGAAACTAACCAAGGAGAGAAGCAACCTAGAACTAAGGAGAAATTTCCTGACAGTGAGGATAATCAATCAATAGAATGGCTTGTCTCCAGAAGTTGTGGATGCTCCATCACTGGAGACTTTTAAAAAGAGACTGGGCATCCATTTGTCTGAAATGGTATAGGACAGGCTTGTCAAACTGGTGGTCCATAGGTTGGATGTGTCATGCACAGGTCACACCCACCCTGGCTCCACCGACGCTAAAAATGTCATGATACATGAATGTGACGTGATCGAGTTTGACACCCATGCTATAGTGTCTCATGCTTGAGCAGGGGGTTGGACTAGAAGACCTCCAAGGTCTCTTCCAACTCTGATGATGATGATGAATTACTTCCTATAATCTAAACTGTATATTCTGTTTACCCATCCCAAAAGAGCAATTACCCTTTTAGCAGCTGCAACCACGCTACTGGTTCATGTTCAGATTATGATCTTCTAGAAGATTAAATCTTTTCCACCTGTATTATTGCCAAGTTAGATTTCTATCATCCTGTACTTGTGTCTTTCATTTTTACTAGCAGATACAAAACTTCACATTTTTTTTCCTGCTAAATTCCATCCTATATCTTTCAGCCAATTGTTCAAGCCCATTTAGATCTTTTTGAATTTTCTGTTTTTTGTTCTAAAGAGTTAGCCACTCCTCATTTAGACATTTGATAACCAAACACTTAACCCCTACATCTTTGTTTATTAATAATAAAATGTAGATGAGCACAAGGCTCATTACAGAGGACACTCTAACTTGTTACTATTCTCCAAGCTGGTGTGTGACCACTTATGAGAACTCTTTGGGTGCACTTGTTCAACCAATGAATTAACGTGACAGTTGCATCATATAGCTCATATTTTACCACTTAATTACTGAAGATATGATAAGAGACTTTGTTGAACTCTTTGCTGAGTAAAACAGCTCACTAGCTCTTGCTGTTATCTGATGCTATTTTACTCTTTATTTTCCTTGCCACAAACTTACATACTTTTGTTTTTTTATGTATCCCCAAAAATCCTTAATTGTTGTTTAGGGTACTTCTAACAAGCTTCAAATCATTCTTTGCTTTAGTCTTTCTGCCAGAACCCTTGCATTTTTGGCAACTGCCTTACATTCCACTTTGGTTATACACACTTCTTCCATGTATATATATTCAGGTTCAGAGAAACCACTTTGCTTTCCTTCCTGGGAATCACTGAAAGAGAGAGATAAATGATGGGATCTAATGTCCCATTAAGAAATAGGGATGAATAGCAAGTCTTTGATCCTTGCATCTGATGAAGATCATCATGGGCCTCTAAGCAGAACTCTTTCAGTCATTTCTCAGTCATATAACAGAATATGACAACTGAGTGAGTCTGCTGGGGCAGCTGATGAGCATATATTTCTTTGCTAGTACAGCATTGTTGTGACATTGCTGGAAATTAAAACACTGACGTGCTCCAGATAGCTATTATGTTATTATTTTCCCTCAATCTTTTTGAAAAGATTGACAATTAAAAATATGCATGAAAGACAGCATTTAGAAATGATTGCTAGAAAACAGATATCACTGTCAGCTCCGTCCCTGTTTACTTGTCTTTTCCTATCATGGATGGAGACAATGGTGATTGAACCCAGGACTTTCTAAGTGCAAAACCATGTGCTCTGTCACTGAGTCACATTCAAAAAGCCATATTTATTTTTCACTTTGTAAACATCTACCTTGCATTTCCCAATCCATAAGAAATCTCACAGCATCAGATCATTTTCACCAACCTTCCTCAAAATGTTTCTGGGAATTTGAACATATTTTTTAGAGTAAAGTCTATGAGATGTGGTCTACTACAAATAGTTCAGCTCTGACCATCTTGTGCTTCCTACCATACTAGGAATTGCATTCTTAATAAAACTAAACCACATAAATAAATACACAAGTTCTGGCCAAACAACAATTAATTAATTTATTATTTATTTATTGTTTGTATTTATATACCGCTTATGAGGGCTTTACAGCCCTCCCTAAGCAGTTTACAGAAGTAAGCATATATTGCATATTTCCCCCAACAATCTGGGTCCTCATTTTACCAACCTTGGAAGGATGGAAGGCTGAGTCGACCTTGAGCCTGATGAGATTCGAACTGCTAAATTGCAGGCAGCTGTCAGCTATGTACTAATTACTAAGTACTGCTAAGTAATGCTCTTAACCGCTGCACCACCAAGGCTCTAATTAAATCCCTAGATTCCTTACACAACCGTTTCATCAATGGCCCATGCTCATGGCTGAGAATATCAACAAAGGCAGGCCTTAGCATCTTCTGCCCTAACTGAGTTGAGAAAAAGAGCTATTATTCAAGAGACACATGTCTAACCTTTCCCTTTGTGACTTGGCTATCAAGGGTCTGCAGATGGCTGCATCCTATTCTTTCTGTAATTGCTCCCATTCCATCTAATAATAAATGCATGCAGCAGGATTTCTTTTATTGTTCCTTTTTCTTTTCAACGGGTTTTTTTTTTTAAATGGCTGTAAGCACTTTCCATACGAGGCAAGTGAATGCTACTAAAGCCACAAGCAATAGGGTCATTGTTGCAGGGCGCTTTTGCAGCCTGTGGCTGTGACTGTATCAGTTCATTCCCATGTTACCTCTCCCAGTGAGCTCAGTGACAATGGGACAAATATCAGTCCAATAAAAAAAAAAAACCAGTTGCTCTGCCAACTCTTCCTATGGTCTTCAGAGGCTCTACTGAAAAGACTGTTACACACATAAAAGAAAGATATTATTTTCTTCCCCATACGATTTCAGGGAAGATCTTCTTTTCTACAGATTTAAATTTTGAAATTTTCTTCGACAGAAACAGTTGGATGGACAAGACTCTGGTCATTTTTCGGTTGCCTTCAGCTACAGCAGAGCATTTGATTCTAGGAGCAATGAACCTCGCTACTTCTCAGATAATGAAAGGTGGAGCTATTATGTGTCCTGGTGTTGGGAAAGGGCCAAGTGGGCAGGGAGAATGCAGGGAATTAGCTTTGCTGCTTGCACAGCTGCAAGAAATTCAGAACTGACGCCTCCCCCTAAACTTCATAGAGTCTTATTTATTCCTAGCCCATCCCACTATAATCAAGACTTCTTCAGAAGTTTTCAGCGTGGGGTACAAGAGATCCTGTGCGGGAGAAAAGTTCCTATTTGCTTGCTTACTTGCTTATTTTATTTATTTATTTTGTATTTATTATTTATTTATTTATTTGATTTCTATAGCACCTATCTCAGCAAATGACTCTGGATGGCTCACAGTTCAAAACATACACTACTGTTTTGAGCAGTGCAGATAATTGAGAATAAGCATTAAGTTAGCTCCACTTTAGTACACTATGTAACAATCATGCATGGCATCCCTTGGTAATTCTAGTCTCACTTGTTTGAAGGACAGCTCCATCTAAAGGGTATTACACTAATCAAAATGTGAGATTATTAAGACATGGCTCCTTGTAATCAAGTTGTCTCATTCCAGAAATGACTATAGCTAGAGAACCCGCTGGAACTGAAAATAAACATTCTTAGCCACTGCAGGAACCTAGGCTTCAACTTACAGAAACTATCTTCTTGCATCCCAGAGCTGGAAACTACCCTCCAGTGAGGATGTTCAGGATATTTGTAAATGATAATTATAGACAAACTTTACTATATGATCTTTGGCTAGATGTGAAAATGCTTTTCAGTTAGATAATAAAGGATAACTTCTTAGAAGCTACAAATATAACACAAGTCATTTAAAATATTTAAGAAATATCATATGTCGCATACCAAATAGTTTCATGGTATTTGGCATCCTGTGAGGTAGCAAAACACTTTATTAGATCCCCAGCTTTCAAACATTATGAATTGTAAAAGGAGCATTCCTATGTGTTCTGTACAATTGGGGTCACAATCTCTGACCAAAAAAACCATGTTAAATCTGGGATGTATTTGTTTGCCATACAATGTGTCCTCCTTACTTATTATTATGATAGACTCTACATTCCTAGGTCATAACTACTTGAGCTTTAGCAATCTAGCATATCAATGTAAACACTGATGCAAACTAATCTTAGGGATAACCTTTGTACTTCATTTTCTTTTTGACATTTATCGCATTAGTAATGGTTCAAGAAACTTTGGTTCTGCTATTAGTCTGTACTCTAGCCTTTGGCATAGAAAGAGAATGTTCCCAACAGGTCAAAAGAGAAATATAATGGGCATGAGAAGAGGTTTTTTTTAATTGGCATTATATATGCAGGGCTGCACACACACTGATAAAAGAATGAAGAATTCAGGACTGATAGAACAATCAAACCTATTGAACAAGGAAGAGCCAAAGAACTGTTTTCAGGATAACTCTTTGGAAAACCTAGAAACTAATGCTGAAGCTAAAGTTGTGATTTGCCAACTTTTTTTTTTTTACAAAAATGGCACAAAAATTAGTAGGAGGAATGCAAAATTACAATATTTGCCTGAATAGCATTATTAATAGCAATCTCCTAATCACTAAGAATGGATTCAAAATGGATTATTAAATTTGTGAATATTTTTACAAAAGTGAGATATAGATAAAACATACTTCAGGTTTGTTGTAATGTGCATAATCAACACTATCAAATGTCTGGTATTTAATAAATCTTAATATCAGTCTGCCTTTATTTATTTAAAAGTGAGCAAAAATAACACAGAAATATATCATCCAAGTGACATTTGGTACAACAAATTCAAGACACGCATAACAAATTAGATTACAGATCAAAAACATTAATGTCATTTTAATATGATAGCTCTATATCAAGTGATCACCTTGACAAAATATAGCAATAGTTTTCACATGTTTGGGCTTAATTTTCTCAGCTGCCATCACATATAGAACAGTGTTATAAGTGACATATTTGTCAACATCATCCAAGAAGGAAGTAAATATTTCAGAATGTATGATCCAAAAACAATAAAAATATCAAAGCATCATATACTCCAAGACCTATCTTGGGTGCAAATGGACAGTGTAGAAAATGCTGGTACTGTAATATCTGTTTTAAGCTGAGGGCTGTAGTTTAGTTTGTTTTAATTCTGAGAGTACAAAGTCTTGGCTAGTGGTGTAGGTACATAATAGAAATGAATGGTCGAACATTTTTGGCTTGAGTTTCAGGCACTTTTAAGGTACAAAAAGAGTACATTGTGTGTTCCAATTGTCCCCTTTATTTAATTTAAAAAATGAAAAAGATATGACGCCCATTGAATTTCAGCAGCATGATATGGGGATGCTTTGTAGGCTACAAAAGGGATATTAGAGATCTGTGGGGGGGGGAGGGGGGTCAAGTTTTTTTTTAATATAAACATTCCATCTTCCATTAAACAGTGTCATCTGGGTACAAATATCTCTGTGCAATTACAATCAAAGTTTACAACACTGTTCATTATATTGATATTGATTTTCTAATCTTGCAACAATAATATTGTATATAATAAACCTATACATTTCTCCCTCTTAACATGTCTTCTAATAAGGATATAATAATATTAAACATAGTAATCCTAACAGTCATATTAATAACAGCCATCATATTGTTTACATCTCTATCTTGACATATTTTCTATATTTTACTGATCTCCTTCTTTTATTTCTAACTTCCATTTTTCTTCTCTAACCATTGATAAAACAATTCTCATGTTATATAATATTCAGTTTGTTCTTTCTCCTTAATTGCAAGCATTAATCTGTTCATTTCTGCACATTCTAATATTTTTCTAATCACATTCTCATCAGTAGGAATCTCTTCACTTTTCCAGTTTTGTGCAAAATGCAATTCTAGCTGCAGTTAATATATGAATAATTAAGTATGCATTCTCTTTACTGTAAATTTCAGGTAAGATCCCCAACAAAAATATTTCTGGTTTTAAATCAATATGGTCCTTTATCATCTTTTCCAGCCACGTATGTATTTTTGTTCAATTTTTTTTTTTGCTTGTACGCAAGTCCACCACATATGATAATAAGACCCCGGTATCTGGTGGCACTTCCAACATTTAGCTGACTTGTCTTTAAACATCTTTGCCAACCTTGCCAGTGCAAAGTGCCATCTATAAAACATCTTATACAAATTTTCTTTATATGCAGTTGACATTGTTAATTTATAGTTCCTGTCCAACAATTTCTGCCATTTATCTAGTTCTATTGTGTAACCAGCTTTTTGCCCATGCTATCATTGTCTCCTTCACTTGTTCCTCTTCCAGTTCAATGCCCAGTAAGTAGCTGTACAATTTATTTATCAATCTTTCTTCTATCCCTGTTAATATCTTATCTAATTTTGTCAATTCTTTATAGAAACCATATAATTTAGCATCTTTCTCATATCTAGAATGTTTGTATCTACACTTGTGGATACCATGCCATATCAATCCCTTGATCACTCAATTCTTGTATAGTTTTGAACTCTCCCTTTTCATTCAAACTATCTTTGTATCTAACAATATTTCTCATGTTAATAATGTTTGGGAGAACCAGTGCTTCCATTGCTGAGAGCCAGACTGGTATCTTCAAATAGTTGTTGTTGTTGTTAGTCTCCGACCCATTGCTACCCCATGGATAACGTTCCTCCAGGCCTTCCTGTCCTCTATCATCCTCCGGAGTCCATTTAAGCTCACACCGACTGCTTCAGTGACTCCATCCAGCCACCTCATTCTCTGACGTCCCCTTCTTCTTTTGCCCTCAATCGCTCCC
>JANHJO010001717.1:34983-48911 GCA_032468235.1 Pseudoxyrhopus heterurus | reverse complement strand
ACTTGCCTCCAGAAGTTGTGAATGCTCCAACACTGGAAGTTTTAAAGAAGAGATTGGATAACCATTTGTCTGAAATGATAAAGGGTTTCCTGCCCAAGCAGGGGGTTGGTCTAGAAGACCTCCAAGGTCCCTTCCAACTCTGTTATTCCATTCTATTCTAACATAAAACATGGGAGGATATAGAAGCAGATGAATTGTCCACTAGTGTACCCTGGAGTCCTGGAATCCTAACTGTATACCTTGCTGGTTGTTGCCAAAATGTACAGTTTAATTGGGATTGTTTTAAACCAGTTTAGATTTAAGTTGCCATGAGCACAGGAAAGCAACAGCTCAAACAGTACATGCAAGATATTCTATGTGTCAATAAAACGGGAGGGTGGGATTCTGTATGCCCTTTGCTCCTCCTCCCACATATTTTGTGCTTCATAATCTTCAGAATGTACATGCTGGGCAGTACAAGAAGGAGAACTCACATGTGCTTTAACTATTATTTTTATTCATGCAGCAAGAAAAATATGGGCCATGATTCCTTTTGCCTTGTCAACTCTGCCCACCTCTTCTGTGATGGATGGGAGGATGGACTGACAAAAAAAGAGGCCCACTACAGGACACTTGACTTATTTTCATCCTGCGCTACGGAGATACAGAGGTAAGTTTATTATTCAATGGAGAAGACAACTGGATTGTTTATGTTGTACAAATACAGAGAGATGCTACTATCCAGCAAGATTCAAGCATGCAGACAGATAATCTTTTAGAGCAATGTTTCTCAACGCTGGCCACTTTAAGATGTGTCAACTGCAGTTCTGGGAGTTACAGTCCATACATTTTAAAGTTATCAAAATGCCATACAGCTATGCCATCTCTACCATTAAGGCTGAGTTTTTATTCCTCTTTTGAGAGGTCCTTGGTGCTCTTTGAGCTTGGTTGTTTTCTTGCAGATGTTTCATTACCCAAACTAGGTAACATCATCAGTGCTAGTAATGGGATTAACACTGGTGATGTTATCTAGTTTGGATAATGAAATATTTACAAGGAAACAACCAGGCTCAGAGAGAACTAAGGACCCCTCATTTCAACCCTGAGGTACAAATATTCTCCGTTATTGGTTCCTCTTTTCTTGCATTTTCAGATGTTTGGATCTCCCCCTCCTCCCACAACTATATTAAGACTGATTTAAGATTTATAGTTTATGTTTTCTGCCTGAAAAAGGGAGAGTGGTCTCTCTCTTTTTTTTAAGGAAAAGTGGCTGAAGGGTGTGTCGAGATGACAAAATTAGTGTGTGAATAATCTTTCTTTGCTGTACATTTTAGAATGCACAAAATACTCTTTTCTCCCTTCCTTCCTTCCAAAGCAGATTTTCCTTTGTCTGATTCACTGACAGTGCTTACAACAAATAGGGTTTAATGTGGCCCCCTCCTCTTCCTTAGCTAAACCTTGGCAGCAGGTGCTAAAAAGCACTCTAAGGAGCTTCCACAACAATACCAAGAGGAGTACTGTATCTGTACCAATAATGAGGAACTTTGCCAGCACTGGGAGGGGGAGGGTTGCTTTCTGCTTCTCTTTCTGGCACAGATAAAGAAGGAATAATCAGGTTGTGGCAGAGGGAAATAAATAATAAATGGGAAGACCCAGTTTGCCACTATTCAGAAACTGATATTGAGCGCAGTGACCAGTACTGACCTTTTGTGTACGTCTCCCTCTGAAATGGGGAAATAATTGCTATTTCTATATGATGCTGCCTTCAAATTATACCCTCTCTCTTAGCTTTGTTCAAGACCAGCCAGTGATGACATTAGAGTCCAGAATCAAAAACTAAGTGGTTACTATGGTGTCAGACTGAAATTATGAATCTCGGAGAGTCTGCCAGCTTGAAGAAGGCGCAGCGATGGACACATAATTAAAACTGGGAGAAAGAATAGAAGCCACATGGTTATCTGAATAGGGGCAAGATTACACATCCTAGCTCTGGTTAAAAAAAAAAATAAGAGAGAAAAAAAGATAGATGGGCTTAGAAATGCCATTAAATGCATAATCAAGATAGAGGAACAATTCACCCAGCTTGTATTTATTGCTGGGCTCAGCTTTACCACTTACCTGCTTGTCTCCTGCTCCTCCCTTCAAATGACTGGTGTTGAGAATAATCATTTTCAAAGGTAGTGTAACAATGCGTTTGGCTTTTGGCAAGGGCTCAAGTGCCCTTTGCCACAGCTCTTCCCCACAGAGAGCAGTGGCAAGCAGAGAAATGATTGAGGAGAAATGTTGAAGAAAGTCTGGGCTATCGGGAAGCAGGGCTGATTTTGTAATTTCAGCTGTCATTAGCTGAGCTCATTGTGGGATTGCTAGATCCGTCTGCTTTGTTAGAGTTAAGTGGACTGATTGTCGAACACAAAACATCTTTAGGGACATGATGGCTAATTTAGAACAGGGTAAAAAAAAAAACAGTTTATTATTCCCTAACTGAATCTCACTCCCTATATGGCCCCCTTGCTAGAGTCCCTTAGAAGTCAGATATCTTTTTATGCATGCACCAAGGAGAAGGCGACATATTTCCTTTAGAAATCAGATCGTATTACATGCAGTTTTACCCAAGAGCAAATCAATGAATTACAATGACCACAGGCATTTTCCCCAAGCCTGATTTATTATTATGTATTTAAATGTACCCAACTCCAGGGACCGCTGTCTGATTTTGAGTCTGGGAAGAGAAAATATCAAAATTGGATGCAATGTATTTTTATTAGTTGGATTCATATCGAACACTTCCATCAAACAGCAGAGTGGATTCTTATTATTCTATTTGATCTACACAATAACCCTTGAAGGTAGATTTGGCTCAGCCTTTGTAGGGAAGATAGAATTTGAACCAAACTTGCCTTTCATTCCCCCACATTGGTAAAATTATATTTAATGAAGCAGGCATGGTTCAGTGAAAGGGGAGAGTTATTGCTGTCATTAAATCCAATCTTACCTCTGGGAGAGTACTTGTACATGTGATTGATCCAATCAAGTCATTGCTCTCTCTGGAACAAATAAACCCTGGGAAGCTTGCCAGAAGAACCACTTTACAACTGAGCTGGATATTTGCGTCAGAGTGCACTGAATACCCTTAGAAAATGTATCATCAGTGGTTCCACCCAGTTCTTCTATGATGACCACAAATTGTATGTACTACTGCTGTTCATCTAAGAGCCAGCTATACTCAAAATGTTGATGCCAGGTAACTAGAAGCCTCCTCTGCCATTTCTACTTTCAGTCAGCACCCAGGCCCTCTCAGACACTGAGAAGAATACATTTAGAGACACACTGGCCAAAGTGGTTTGCTTACTTAACTCTTTAGAGGGGGCTTATTCCACAGAAACCTATACAGCTTCTGTGCAGATTTTAGTCAGAAGAGAGGAAAAAAATTCCACCCTTTAAAATAGGGGTCCCCAAGGTCTGGACTACAGCCCACTAGTGGGCTGTGGGCTGTTTGCAGCTGGGTGGCAGAAAAGGCAGGCAAGTGCAAGTGTGTGCACTCCCACTTGCGCAAGCAGTGGGTGAGCACATGCATGCACACTCCATTTGCATGAGCGATAGATGTGTGTGCAAGCCACGCATGCAAATGGAGCTGCATGTGCACGTGTGCTTGCTGGCCACTTATAAGGAATCATCCCCTCTCCCTATCCCCACTGGTCTGCAAAGCCGGAAAGGTTGGGGAACTCTGCTCTAAAAAACATCTGGCTCTGCATCTCTGAAATCCAAGAAGCAGCAAAGGGGAAAACGATTTTTTGGAGCTGTCTCCATCACTATCACTACCATCATACCCTTCTTTTGGAGTGACATGGTTTCTCTAGAAAGAGGGTGAAGATGTGCAGCTCATGAAATATGGTGGGGCCTCTGCAGTGATAGTTTAAGAAAGGTGCTACTGGTTTCTGTGAACAGCTCATCTAGTTTCACATTGTGTTGCCACAAGGGCCAGCTAGTTGTCTAAGAAATGAAAGAATGCCCTACTCAGTACATGAGCCCAGTGGCACCCTCCCTCTTATATGCTGCAGCAACCAGTACTGGGAAACATTTTGTCTCCAATCTCAGAGGCAGGATATTGATATTGCTATCTTGGTGTATATCAATTCCCAGCCTTATCTTCCAAGAATCTGTCTAATCAATTTTTAAAGCAGTCCAATCCAATATCATATGGTAGCAAATTATAAAGTGAAGCTGCAGACTGCATGAAAATGTCTGTTTACTTGATCTGAACATATTTGTATGAAGGCATTTTGATAATAGCAGTTTAACTTTTTGATAAAACCGATAATCTGCAATATGATGACCATCTATAACATCAAATTTGTGATTTCTATAATAGCAGCATATCCAATTGTTTTCATCAATCACACATCAGAACTTGCTTAGGCTGTTTCTGAAAGCTCAGACTGCATCAGTATAAACACAAAACTAGGCAGTTTCAAGGAAGGAGAATCACTCTGCCTTTAACCAAACTGGCACGATATTATTTGGTCTATGAAAGAGAACGGAGAAATTTCATTCCCATCAATCCTCCTCACCGATTTAAGGGGCTTAGTATCTTAAGTCAGACAAGTTATTTTGGTACACAAAGGAATAATGAGAATTAGAAGAAATTAAGTGACTAAAATTTTGTTTTCTATTCATAATATTTAAATAGGATTCCTGAGGCAGCTGCTCATTAAGATCCCTGGACATCTATGCGGATCTAGTCCAATTTATCTCTTCCCTGCTCTCCTCCTCATTGCTTTATTGAAATATGCTTCTACACCACTTCCTATTACAATCCCATTGCTCTGGGATTTTAGAATTCAAACAGGCAACCATCTGCCATGCAACACCCCAGACTTAACAATTGTTGATAAGAAAGACAAAAAAAATCTCGATAGTGGACACTGCAAAACCTGGAGACAGCAGAAGAGAAGAGAAAGAACTGGACAAAGAAAGACCTGCAAATAGATGTAAAATAAGAAAGCAAAGATAATATTAGGTGCTTTGGATGTAATCCCAAAACATCTAGAGCATGATTTGAACACTATCAGCACTGACAAAATCCTGATCAGTCAATTGCAAAAGGCAGCTTTACTTAGAACAGCATGCATCCTGTGACAATACCTTTAATATTATTAAAGAACAATATCTCCCTATCACAGGTTCTTGGGAAGGACTTGATTGGTGAACAAACATGCTGAATCCAGTCTAAACATCTGGCTGTGTGACCAACCATAGTAATAAATAAAAATAAAGATATTACACCCATCTGTAGTTGATGACAGGGTGTTAGCATTACTCAAGATATGTACAGTATTCTCTTTGTTGAGACACTTCGTTCTCAGTGGAAGATGAGGGGGAACATCTGCCCCCAAACCAGTAACAAGCACAAACGGAATTAATAAATGATATTTGTCAAACATTATCTCACTTTGCACATATGATACTGAAGATAACTAACAAGGGAAGATGTAGGTAAGCAGTAGGTATGTGTTCACACATGCACACAAATAAATATACAGGCTTATGTATTCCAGAGGTACAAAAGAGAGCTTCAACTTCCACAAAGTACAACAAATTTAGGTAATTTTTTTCTTATGTTACAGCCGGGTCAGAAGTATAAGTCATTTCAGCTCAAATATACCTCATGTAAATGTGACCTGAGTTTCAACTGCAGCAGCAGAATGTACGATACAGGTAGTCCTCGAATTATGACAATTGAGCCTGAAATTTCTGTTATTAAGTAAGACAGTTGTTAAGTGAATTTTACCCCTTTTTACATCCTTACATCACAATTGTTAAGTGAATCACTGCAATTGTTAAATTAGTAACATGGTTGTTAAGTGAATCTGGCTTCTCCATTGACTTTGCTTGCCAGGAGGTTGCAAAAGATGATTACATGACTCCGGGAACCCTGGAACAATCATAAACATGAACCAGTTGCCAAGCATTTGAATTTTGATCACATGACCACAGGGGTGCTGCAATAGTCATGTGAAAAACAGTCATAAGTCACTTTCTCAGTGCTGTTGTAAGTTCAAACAGTCATTAAGTAAATGGTTGTAAGTCGAGGATTACCTATACCTGCCAAAATATGAATACAGGACTATGATGTAGTCATGTTAAGTGCATTAATACATTATAAAGGATATATCAGTGTCTGTCAACAAATGTAATGGTATGGATTCTCTTATAGTTAACAGCTCCCTAACTGCAGTCTCTGCTTGAATGTTTATGGATTTTCATTGTTGTTGTTGTAGTTGTTGTTGTAGGATAGTAACTTTTATCCAGTGATTGAGAAGAGGGAAAGGATAGAAGTTTCTTCTTAATCCTACTTAGCCAGTAAAGAAACAAGTGTTTTGATCAGTTCTGAAGCATCCTTGTTCTGAATTCTGATTCCAAGTAGTTCTGTACAAATTCTCCTTATCATAACTAGAAATCATCTTAGTATTTATTATACAACTTGATGAGCAGATTGGGAGGAAGAGGGAGGATGTTTCTGAGAGGTCTCTTGTCATTTGTGACCTTGGTGTATTTGTGCTGATCGTCTTGTGTGCACTTTTTTTCACTGTTGTCCTTGGGAATTGTGATTTTAGGCACCAACTATACAGTAGCTGAAAGTCCCTGGAAATTCAATTCCCTATAAAATGACAGCACATATATAAAGAAACAGCTGAGAGAAACAACCCAAACAGAATAATCTCACCAGGAAAGGTGTTTAGATCAGATGATGTGTTTGCATATTTAATGGAGATTCATATTGCCAAATATCTGGACGTGCAAGGCAGTCCACTCACCCTGAATTTAATAATGTATATGTAGAATCCCAATCTTCCTTCTGTAAGGATCAATTTTGACTAAAAAAAATCATCTCAGTTCATAATGCACCTGCATTATGACATGTTTCATATTCATAACCAATCAGGTGGAAGATAAAACTATTTATATTAGATGTCCATTCAGCCGAGAGTAACCAATGGTGGCAGAGATACTTCACATTCCTACAACTTATATCTTTTATTTTAGTATTCATTAATATGATACTTTTCAAGGATATTGATCTATAATTCCCAGTATTCCAAGCCAGACGGCTGATTGGGATTTCTGGAGGGCTATTATCCAACAAATCTTGAAGCTGCCACATGGAGCAAATGAAGCATTTGCTCTACCGTTTTTAGCTTAAAGAATCTGAGTAAAACCTTGGTTGGCTTTTCAACCTGGTGAAGGGCATGGTTCAAAAAATTATTTTGCCTTATCTGGAGTTTGTTTTTAATTTAATTTCAGGCCTCCTAACTCCTTGGTGATTCTGGGTGGCTTACAATTAAAAAGAAATAGAAAGTTCTAAGTTGTATTTCAATAGTCAACTCTGTTAAGGTGGTCCCCCAGCTCCTCCCGCATCTCAGAGGAGAAAAATCAGTCACAAGTAAGGTAATTAAGTCCGGGAAAGGAGGAGGGAAGGAAGAACTCTGAAACTATCAGGCTCACTTTGTCTTGAAAGCAGCCCTACAAGTCACTAAACCAAAATTATGAATGCTGATGAAAACATCCCTAAAATTAATTATAGAATTCTTCTTGGTTGGGCTGGAACTGAAGAGGAATAGAATATAAGGGAGAACGGACAATAAATGGAAAGTCCTCTAATGAGAAAGGGAGAATGTAGGCATCTATTACTATAAAACATGTTCCCTGCTGTCACAAAGCAGATCCCTCCTTTTGCAGATTTGTGTTCTGATATCATATATAAGTCTGCAAATCACAGGCCTTGCATTGTGACATTGGAAAGTAGGTTATTGCCCCACCTTTCATCTCCTTCATGATTATGATGGGGCAAACAGGGTTGGGGTGGAGGGAAGTAGTTTCCTTTTCTCATCACAACAACTCTGTGAGGCAGGGGTGGGTTTCAACTGGTGTAACTACCAGTTTGCTTCGTGCATGCATTGTGCACCTATCAGCTGTGCTGGAAAGAGAGCGCGCGTCAACTGGGAACTTTAAAAACTCAACATCCTGTAGCAGGGGAAAACAGCTGAGGTGCGCTGCTGTGCCTATCAGCTGTGCTGGAAAGAGAGCAGATAAAGGAACCTATAGTGTCCAGGTGGGTGGGAGGGCCAAAAAAATATTTTTTTTTCCTAACTCAAATCTACTTAATCGGTTTGCAGGCACACGCCCGACCTTAACAACCAGGTCGGGTGAACCGGTGCGAACCGGTAGAAACCCACCCCTGCTGTGGGGTATGTTTGCCTGAGAGAGAAAAATTAGTCTAAGGCATGGGTGTCAAACTTGATCATGTCATGTGACATATCGTGATGTATCACGATGTTTTTTTGCTTTTGCAGAGCCAGGGTGGGTGTGGCCTGTGCATGATGCATCTGGCCCACAGGCCGCCAGTTTGACAGGCCTGACTCTAAGGTCTATTATTATTTAATCCATTCTTTGCTGTAGCTCACCTCTAAACCACTTGTGTGAAACCTGGCAATAAAATGTTTAAGAAAATATACTTTAGTCCTTTTCTGATGGAAAGTGAGGGGGCTTTCCAATAGAAAGAGATCCATCCATAATACACATGAAAGAATATACTTAGAAAATTTGATAGCATTTTAGGGATGAAATAGTTTTAAAATTGGGGATCTTGGAATTTAGCTTGCTTGAGGCTCATTACCCCAAAGAAACACCTGATCTTAACTGTTTAATTGTCAGTAATAGTTGTGCTAACACTTGGCTAATTGGCAACAGGAATGCTTATGCTGAGCAACAGCCATCACATCATCACACTTTCTCAATTAATGAGGTGACTGTATTTTACTTTACAGCTTTTGGATCGAACTTGCATAGAAATCTAAAATGCAGCAATTGGAGACAGCGCCATAAACCGATCAGGGATTCCAACAAGCACAGCTGCTGATTCCTGGGTTATTTCTAATACTGTATGGGTTCAACTGTCCTTTAAATTGCTGCCATTAAAGAGGCCATATTGACTCTAGTAATTATTACATCAACATTGTTCATCAGAGGTAATTGCTCCCTTCAACACATGCAGAGGGCTCTTTTGAGACCCTGCCAAACAATTGGAGTCCAGTTGCTTAGGCAGTCTGTGAGAATCAGCTGTGATAACTCCATAATACTCAGCTGACTGAACTGAATAAACACAGGCAGCATATATTAGAAAGAAGCAGTTTGTAGACCAAGGTCCAGATCAGGTATCTAGCAAATGGATCACAATGTCATAAATCTGAAATAGAAAGATACCATCAGCTCTAACTTAGATTGAATCTAGAGAGGCTATCTACCACTTCAGCACTGAGCTATAGGTCCTATTTTTACGGATAAATCCATAACACTCTATCAGTAGAAAGCCATCAAATCAGGAAAAGAGATTTTCCTTCTTCCTGCTGTGCTTGTAGTCTACTTCCATAGATTTTTTTTACAAATATAAACATTTAAAATGCAATATTCTATTTTATGAAGGTTTACCCATGTCATTTTATTTCACGAATAATTGCAGCCTTTCAAGAGTGAGAAAAATGGAAGCTTCTGAAAGACAGTGGAGACTGTAGCTGCAGACTGAGAACTGTGGCATATGCTTGTAGCCCAATTTGCTTAGTACAGGAAGTGATGATGATGACAAAGAGAAGCATAGTAACTATTAGAGCTCACAATAACCATTGGCTCAGTTGAAGACATTTCTTAGGTTGGTCTGCAACAACATGAAGTGTTTCAGCCCAAATAGATAGGTGTCTTTAAGGTGTTGTAACAGGGAAAGGAGTATTTTGGAACTGGAGAAAGAAAAAAACGTGCTGAGATCAGCTTGAAGCTGCAAGGAGGATTAATAGAGGGCATAGCTGTCTGTATTGTCTTCTTTCAGAAGTAGTTGCCAGCTCATTCTGGGAAATTGGACAGTATGGATAAATGCTGAGATTCTCAGATTTCCCAGAGTATGGATAAGGGAATAAAGTACATACCACTATAAAATATCTGAATAAAAGAGTATAAAATCATACAATTAAATAAAGAAGCATAGTGATTCTAGGCATGTTTACTAGGAAGCAACTTTCTTGAGAACATTATTGTGCTGTGCATGTTATTTTGAAGAAAAAAAGAAAACACCTGTTTGCTTCCTCTCTACTGATCAATTTACAACACAACTGTAAATCTCTTGGGAGCTCAATATTGCCTTGTCCAACTGAGATTAAGGGCTGATGATTGCAGCAAAGCTTCACAAAAAAACCTATCTTGAGATTCACCATACATGTTAGAGTGACAATAAGTTGGGAAAAGATCCAAGTGTTATTTAGACCTTTTAACTGAACCAGAATCCAAGAAGAGAGTTTTTATCTATCACAGGGTTTGCAAATAGCCGGACCAGTTCCACATTAGAGGATCTTGCCTTCACTCTGAAGAGTCCTCAGGATGCTGACATGAAACTGCAAAGCCATGGAAAGTATGTGTTTCTTGCCAGTATATGCCCTAGGGGGGGAAAAAGATAAACAAAAGGAACGCCAATCAGAAGCAGGTTTAGAAGGGCTGAGTCATTTAAGTTTAAATATAACTTGAGTGTAAATGCTTGTGTTTTGCAATTAAATGTAATGTCTATCATGTCCAGAATGGGAAAATACCATACTTATTTAGAGATCTGAAGAGTGGCAGTCAATCAGTTTAGATTAGAAATAGGCTCACATAACCTTTCCAAATTTGTGAGCAGCAATATTGGATGGATGCTTTCCCTGGATTTGTACAGGGGAAGACAAATCTAGTGAGTACGTGGCATAGAAATATGAATGAATGAATGAATGAATGAATGAATGCATTTCTTCAGCCTCAGTGACAGTAGTTCTATTATTAAAAAAAATTCAGCAGGAGTTTCCTCATAGTCTTCCTTTGGGATTCAGTGGAAGCTGCCAACCACTGGAGAAATGATTGAATAATAAAAAAGGAACATTGTCAATGATCTTGGGCCAGCCTATTGCTAAAAAGCACCAAATTCTACCCCTGAGACTGTCTCCAATTTTCTTCTTTCTTTTTTATCAAACAGAATTAGAGCAGGTAGGATAAAATGGAGAACCTGACACAGTCCATTTAAAACAATGAAGCCTCTGAGACTCTAGAGCTTGCAGCTAAAATCCAGCAATCTCACGGCCAAGGTGGGAGGGGAACAAATGACATTACAATGTGACAGTGACAAAGAAAAGCTGATACTATTCACAAAGATGCACTTTAGATTCAAAGCCAAAAAAGATCATTATGCCTGCTGCATGTGTTGATGACACTCCCTTAAAAGAATCTTTGTGTTTCCCTCCAATTGTAATAAGGAGTAGATCCAAAGAATAGTACTCTCTGTATTATTCATCACAATATATATTGTATTTTCAGATAGAAGATAGAGAGATCCGGGAGACAACTGGACATACACATAATTGTAAATGAACATTGTATTACTTTTAGTTCAGGGTTTATATTCATTTCTGCAACAAAATGAATCTTATTCTTTATAAAAAAAAACTTATACAAGATATATAAAAGGAGGATTGTTACATCTGGGGTAAGTGGTAGCACCATAGACAGTGCTAAGGAAGATGGATCTTTAGTCTGAATTGTGTTCTTTGTAAAATAGCCTATTATTATTTAAGATTTAATCTTCAATTTGATTCACAGTCTGGAACTAGTAACGACTTAACAGTTCAAGTCCTAACCAAGGACCTAAGAGCTGTTCAGATAACGTCTGAGTATATAGGCAGTTCTGAGTAAGGTGGGTTTTTTTGCAAAGTCAGAATATTCAGGTCTAATAAGTTTATTATTAATATTATTTGCATTTAAGCACCTCCTTTTCTTTGTCAGACTCTCACAACTATATTATGTGAAGCAAGGTAGGATAAGTGAGGGAAATTGGCCCAAAGGCACATAACATTCAATGAGAATCAAAATTCCAAAGAAGGAAGTCTTTTTATTTGAAGGTATTTGATAGATTTCCAGCCCTTTGATTTTCCTATGTCACAGCTTTCCCTGACTTCTCTTCTCACATTTGCTGCTTTCTGAATTCCAGTAGCAAAATATAACAAAGCACTGTTTATAATGGAATGATCTGTGCATAAAGATTTTGACCTCAGTAAAGAAGGTCTGATAAAGTTGCAGTTATGTGCTCAACAATTTAAGCCTCTTTAGTGCTTGTTAGTAGTTGTTACTTTTTCTTTCCAGCCGCATTCACTTTTATTGAATCACACAGCACTGTCATTTAGGCAGCGGTGTTTGCATTGTAGATCAATAAGTGGTTAACACTTCTGATATACAAACGAAGGTGTGTGATTAGCTTGATACAGAAGTATCAGATTTTCTAGATTCAAGAACATAATATGACCTTTGTTTTTTGTTTTGTTGTTGTTTGAATAACTGGTATTTTTAATACCAGTTTATATATTTATATATTCATGTTCTCTCTTTCTCTGAGTATGTATACAGTATTTTTACTTTTTTTAAAAAAAATAGATGCTTTCAAAAGAAAGAAGATAGCATAAAAGGACTGTCAACAATTAATACTTATGATATTTGCAAATCTAACAAGGTGTGAAGAAATGCAGCCATTATACAGTAGTACAGCTGATGAAAATGCCTTCTAATAGCCAGATCACTGGTGTCTATTCAATACAATACGGACTACAGGAACTATGCATCCTTAAAAAATTATTCTGAAGAGGGATTTCAGAATTTACGAGAGCAGCATCTCTTTAAAGAAGTTTCATCATTTTTCAGATGGCATTCACGGCCTTAATTATACAGTTTTGTTCTTTTAGAGGTTCAGGTTCATTTAGAAGCAGCATAAGAAATTTTTTTGTTGCTTTAAAGAGCTGCTATGTTCACATGCATTCTGAAGCATCTCTTCCAAATTCTTTTTGAAGCATGCAGAGCTCTCTTGACTATACTGAGAATGGCTCCTCAAAATTTCAGAAGAGAGTGTTTCCCTCTCCTAGATGAAGTTGTTGGTGATTCAATCTGGAACCAATTTTATGCAAACAAGCACATTTCTTCTCTTGCTGCTTCTGATAGTGACTTACAAAAAGCAGCATTTAAGCTGCTCCTGTTCACTTCTCATAGAAGTTTGACTTGAAACTGGCTTAAGAAAATCCTGTATGGACTGTATACTTTGACACAATCTAGTCTACAAAACATCCTCCCTATGGACAATTCTGCCCTTGTGCTTTTCCAACTTTCTGTCCGAGGAAATTTACATGTTTTTAATTTTAAAAATAAGAGCTTTCAATAAAATCAGCTGGAATCTGGCAACATATTGAGGAAGGAGATCCATGGAACCATTGGTGTGCATGAGTGCTGATATTAATAAAAGTAATTTGAGACATTCTGTGGAGCTGATCTCATGGTCTTTTTGTACCTAGTGGTGCTGACATCCAGGAAGCTTCATAATTAACTGCCGATTAGAACTTTGACTTTCTTGGATTTTGAATCTGATATCTGAAGTACTACTTACTCAGTGGATTTCATTTTATACCCATTTGGTTAAGAAAGATTTGGGTTCCCATTCAAATCTTGATTTTGCATCATAACTGGCATGTTTTGAAAGAATCCTACCCTGCTATAGACATCAGGTGTAGTCTGCTGTTGCTTAATTTATTGACACATAATAATTCTGTTCATATATCTTCATGTGGAACAGCATTTCAGACATTAATGGTGTTATATACAAGGACAGGAAAACATAGACTTTTTTATTCTCCAATGGGGTAGTCCATGCCATCTTGTATCAGCAATTTCTCCCTACACTTTATATTGGACAAAATGGCCAATCTCTAAAGAACCATATGTGATGCAGACTAATTTTAACATTATTGAGAAATCTTTTTTATTATATTTATATATTTATATTTATTAAAATTTATATACCGCCCTCTCCCAAAGGGACTCAGGGCAGTGTACAACAATAAAATCAC
>JANHJO010001717.1:15873-29100 GCA_032468235.1 Pseudoxyrhopus heterurus | reverse complement strand
GGCTCACAACAAACAATCACAATAAAACAGTCATAAAACATTTAAATATAAAATGATATAAAACTATAATTTAGATAAATAGCTAAAAACCTTAAAATTTTTAAAACTCACTACTGTTTTTAAACCCATGTGGCTCTTAAAATCAGACCCTTCCCTCAGGTATCGCCACCCCACACCTGCTGGCATAGCCATGTCTTCACCGCCCGGTGGAAGGTTAGCAGGTTAGATTTTATTTATCACACATTAGTATATAGTCAATGAAGAACGCGAGCCAAATTTTCTTTTGATTTTTCATTGACTGGTTTAAAAAGCCTCATTTCAGCAATGCTGCCACTTTTCCCACTGCATATATTTTTTTAACTGAAATATTTATTTTAGGGCATTTTGACTTAAATCCATAGGATTCAGTTCAAAGCCATGGTGAACCTAATCAAGCACATCGTGTTTTGGCCAACTTTTTAAACCAGTATTTGTGAGTCCAATCCATCTTGTGCCAGTAGTTCATCATCTGGATAACCTTGACCATGATCTGAAAAACAAATCTCTCTTGCTGACAGCATACATGTAGTCAGTCACAGATTTGCAGCATTATTCCTCCTTCTGGTCTTTTTCAATGGACTGGAATGATGGACAACAGCTGTGGTGGCAAAATGCTATGAAAACAGTATTGCAGGCTAACTGCTCATTGCCAGGAGTTAAATCGTGACCGGTTCAAGGTTAACCCAGCCTTCCATTCTGTCGAGGTTGGTAAAATGAGGACCCAGATTGTTGGGGGCAATAGGCTGATTCTGTAAATCACTTAGCGAGTGCTATGTTAAGTCTAAGTGCTGTTGTTACTACCTGAAAGAAAGGGTTAACTGGCAATGGCTTTGTTAAAACATGGAAGTTAATCTGCCATAGGTCTGATCCTTACTTCTGGAATGCAGTACATTTCATGAGTAGATTAGTTTGGTTAGCTTATCTATGTTTTAACTATCATCTTCAATTTGCCTGTTTATATCATCTTCTCTTTTTATAGATCACAGTTACATCCTCTCTGCCATCCACTATAGCAATAGAATTCAATAGCAATAGAAGTTCAATAGAAATAGAACTTAGACTTATATACTGTGCCACTTCATAGTGCTTGACAGCACTTTCTAAGCATTTTACAGAGTCAATGTATTTCCCCCAATAACCTGGGTCCTCATTTTACTGACCTTGGAAGGATGGAAGGTTGAGTCAACCTTGAGCCATTTAGGATCAATGGGATTGAAATCCTGGCAGTGAGCAGAGTTAGCCCACAATACTGCATTCTAACCACTGGGCCACCATGGTTCTTTACTATTCTGTTTCCCATTTTACAGTGTAGCTTTTTCTTTCCCAGAATACAAGGACCTTTCTGTACAAGAGCAGTGCAGAATATCTTCTATATCTCTGACTTCTTACCTCCTGTTTTTGTGCAATGGGCTTGCTCCTTTGTCTTCTACAGAGAGAGTTGCCTTTGTTACTTTATGTTGCAGAACCTGCTGTCTTTAAACTGATAAACCTCATCCTCTCTCTTTAGCTGAACTGTGGTTCCACTCCTTTTTCCAAGGGGTGCTGCAAGTTTGCATCAAGTGCAAAGTTAGGTTGTTTTCAAGTAAGAAGAGAAATATGACATAAAAATTGCTGATTTCATCTATAGACTATTCACTATTGATCTCTACTTTTTCTTCTTAAGGCACAACAGTGGGAAGATTTTTATTTCTTCTTGTTTCTGTTTTCAGCATCTCAAATAGACTACTGTACGTATAAACTCTTGACACAGAGAAAACTTGTTACAGACTTCCTTTAAGTTATTCTGACATACTCCACAGGCTAGCAATCCATATTCTCCCTTTCACTGTGCTTTCTTCCTGGAATCTGTTTTGTTTTATTTTCTAATAGTTGCCACTTATTCAACTCTCAGTCAGTTGCCCAGATATGACAGTGGACTCTGAAGACATATCCCTTGCAATCAGTAGCTGTTCTGAAGATGATTTTTTCACCCATCACAACTCAGAATATGCTTCTTAAAACACATAATTCCCCTAGTTACTTTATTCTCTTCTTCATGTTGAACTGCCCTATGAAATTCATATCTTTTCTCTTTATTTATCCCCTCAGTGAGCTTGCTTGCTGCTTGGAACCTGGTTGCCTCATGTTCCTCTTACAATCTCTGCTTACTCAGGGAAATAGAGAGGAAGTAAAGCATGACAATTATAATGATAATAATACAGTTTCCAATTTCTGATCAATACATCGCTTGAGGCACACTAAATAGTAACAATAATATAATTTGTTTGGGTAGGCATCTAATGACTCATTTATTCAATACATCATGGTTAAGAAAAGTGGGTAATGGAATATGTAGATGACCTTGGGGAACGAGGAAAAGAGATGCTGCCTGGGAAACAAGAACAAGAGAGGCAGGAGCCTCTACTGGTTTAATTGTCAGATAAAGAAATTTAGAAAGGACCCACCCTAATTGATTAGAAGGTTAAAAGTGGCAGCAGGAAGTTTCTACTTTTAGACTTGCAAAATTGTATTCATGCAACCTTGCAATAAAATAGAATTAGCTCATCTAGTTGTGGTTTCCTGGGAGGGCTGACATCAATCATGCAAGTCTGAAAGTAGAAACTTCCCACTATTTTTAACTACCTGATCAGTTAAGATGGGTCCTTCCTAAGTGTGATCCTCTTTCTCTGACTATTGGCTCTTGCTTCTCTTATCTGATTCTTAGGCAGCATCTCATTCCCTGTTCCCCAAAGTTATCCACACATTCCATTATAAAATAAGTGAGTTAATGTAGAGTTTTGTAAGCTAGTCACAGCTGTCCATGCCTATAAGCATCCTTTCTTATCAACAAGAAGTGGTCTTTTTTGTCTGAGATTTGTTCAGAGATGAACATATTTACTTTAATTAATTAAACTATGTATTGTTTTGGTTATTATTTCTGTAAATACAACAATATGTGGTTATATGTTTTATTTTTCCATTTTTATTTTTCATCATATCAATATTATACTGTCAATGTTTTAATATATTGTAAGCTGCTGAGAATTCCTTGATTACAACAGCTGGCAAATCTAATAAAAACAAACACATTTTACAAAATGCTTTTAGGGTTTTTATGGATGCCTCAATGATACAGATTTAAATAACTTTGGAGCCAGTTTGTTTACTATAAGTAGTAAAGTTTCCAAATTCCAATTCTTCAGAAATTGTGGCTTTATGAAGCCATTCTGGATTTTTCATTGCAAACCTTGCAACCTAAACAAATGTATCACTTCCTGAGGTTTCTGACTGAAAGTCAGTCTAAAACTGATTGCAATGTTGGTAAAACGTAGACGCATCCTAAACAGGAAATATAGTGTATGAAAAACTTGCATTTTTTCCAGTTTTATATTTTAATTTAATTTTTTTAGATTTATATTTCAACATCTTGTCTCATTTCCTTTGGTTTCCTATGGTTTGTGTGATATCATATATCTTGGCATATAAAGTCTATTTCAATATTATGCATATATTTTCTCTTCTTTATTTCATTCATTTCTGCAAACTTGAATGGACATGTTTGGTTTATATCATTAAGTTTGCTTGATGAGCTCATAGAAATAAAGTTTCATATCTGGTTTTGAGAATTATAAAATAGCTAAATTTGACTGATCGGAACTTCAATGGAAATATCCAGGTATATTTTCTTATTCAAACCAGGTCCATTTTGTAGTTTAATTATATCTGTAAGTTCCATATTTCAGCAGTGAAATCAATTAGAAATATCAAGTCTATGCCAGTAAGAGTTATAGAAATAAACATCCTTTTACTAGCATTGTATAGGGCCACTCTTCATCACAGAGAGCCATACCCCTACAAAAAAGAAAAAAAAATGCCTACCTCTATTTTTAACTTTATATCAAAATTATAATAATGTTGTTAAGAAGAGGTACATGCCTATTTAGTTTTGCTTAGTTTTGCTTTCCAAATTTCATGCATTTGATATTTGATTTCCAAATATCAGATGCATAGAATATCTGCATAAAGTCTGTACTTCTGATGAAGGAAGCCATAGTTCAAAAAAGCTTATGCCTTTTAATAAAATTTGTAAGTTGGAAAAAGTGCTACCAGATTCCTTCTGTTCCGGCATTAGAAACCCTCCAAAGACTTAAAACACTAATTAAAAGTGTGGCAGGAAAGCAAAAGATCAATCAATCTGTTGCCACATTTTCAGACCTACAACTGCCTTTTCCAACCTTGGGTGCACTCCAGAAATATAAACCAATTCCTAAACCCTCCAGGTTAGTTTAGCAATGTCTGAGAACTGTGGAAATTGAAAATCAGATATCTGAAGGATTCCAAGGTTAAAGTTATGGACTGTCTAACAAGGATGTGCTTGCCAGATAAAGAAAACTTTCGTTTTCCTTTTTTTCTTTTTCTACAGTAGCTCCAAGTTGGCACTGATATTCTAAAATCTTGAGGAATTTATCAGGCTTGAGAGTCTGTTGATTCAAAACTGGTTAACATTCTTGGCCATGAAAGAAAAATGAAAGACTGACCATGAAATGTCTCATTCTTGGTTCTTTCACCTGCCTTGGTATGCAGAGGCCTCTTCATAACTGAGGCTAAAACAACTCTGACATCCTAACACTTCACCCTCCCACCCCCAAGTTAGTATTAAGAAATAAGTAGGAAGTAGCAATTTATTGAAAGACCTCATTAAGGCTCATTAAAATAGTTGAATAGAAACCTGCTTTTCATTCTACTGCACTTATATGAATGAATAATATAATAGGAGCAAGGAAAAGAGTCTTCAGGATGGATGTGGCTCCAGAACAGCGAAGGGTGAGAATGACTGTCTATCCAAGAAATAGGTAGGATTAAGAAACTGTTGCAAAAATCTGGATGACCACAAGATGATAATGTATACTGTAGATGTGGACAATTTTCTTTGCTGCTATCTAGTAGTCATCTGGAGATTTTCAGCCCACACCTGGTAGCCCTAGGAATAAGTGAAAAAAGTATTTTTTTTAAATATCCTGTCTTTATAACTCAAGGCAGTGAACATACCTAATACTCTTTCCTTTTCCTATTTTTTCCCCACAACAATAACCTGTGAAGTGGAGTGAACTGAGAGAGAGTGACTGGACTAGAACTCACAAATCTCTTGGTTTCTAGCCTGCTGCCTTATCTAGTAGACCAAACTGGCTTTCTATATATCTTACATATAAAATATCTTGTAAAATCATTACAACAGGCTGTTGAAGAGTTCAATGCAGTTCTCCTTGACTTAAAAATTATATTGTATAAATAGCTTTTGTCTTTTTGACTGAGTTTCATTAAGGTCTAATCCATCTCATACACATGCAGGGATGGCAGAATTTTATTAATTGTTAATGCCCACTATCCTTATAGGAACAAGGAACAGTATGCTGTCAAAACATAAAAAGTACAGCAGCATTGATGCATAATAACACATTTTAACAGAAAAAGAAAATTACATTAAGCATCAATTTAAGAAACACCAAAGGCATAGCCCAGTGTTGTCTAAAAACACTGAACAAATAGGAAACAACTGACTCTTTCCTAAGAGAGAATTTCATGCTCTGGTGCCACAAGAGAGAATGCCATATCTTGAATCATTGTCCTATCACATGGAAGCAAAAGGTTGTTGGATTTCAATACACAAGTTGCCTTTTATCTTAAAGATTTGGATGGGAAACCTCTTTAGATATGACGATTACACCCTGTGTTTGTGCTCCCCATTTTCATATAATAAATGTTTGGGGGTCACTGAACAATCTGAAACTTCATGAAGGAGTTAGTGAGCTGAAGAGTTGGGGATTCCTGCTTAAGGCATTCTTTTGCACCTTAAAATTTTCTGTATTTGATAGGACAAGTGAATTAAGTACTTTTCCTCTGCATGACTATCATCCAGTTAACTCTGCTCCAAAAATGAAAAGAAGAAGATCTCAAAAGTCATCTCTATATATTTGAGATGAAATTTAGGATCACTAATGAAGTTTTAGGGAGGTTGCACATTACCCATTCTTTGTTTGGCTTTATCTGTATTACCATGAACTCCTTGGAATTGGACTATAGTTCACCAGCAGCTAGTATCATGTGAACATTTTTGTTACATTGTGTAACCTGCTAACATCAGCTATGCCTCCAGACCTTTGCAGTAGTCAAATTTTGTAGTTACTAAGATGCGGTTCACTGAAGACAATATATCCTGATCAAGGAGAAGTCATCACTGTCCTTGCTATTAATGCCTCTAACTTTTGTATAATACTTGTTCCTGCAATAGAAGAGCATCTTCACCCAGGAAAAGGCTTCTTTTAAATTACTAAACCTGTGAACAAATGTTATAATCAACCAACCAACCAACCAACCAATGATTGTGCTGCTCTTTGTTTCCACAAAAATCTCTCATATTTGTTTACTTTGTTCTCTTGTGTATAACATAATTACAGTTTGAGTAAAAAAAATGTAAAAAGGCAGATACCATTTCTCATGCGAGAAAAAAAAAAAATCTTTCAGCCATTAAAGTTGCAAGAAAAGGTCTTCAATTCTTTGAAGCAAGTAACTTCTAATCCAATTATTTTAGCATTCCAGGTCCCTCATGTTAATACAAAGATATCTTAGTAAACAACATAGGGCCTGCATCTGTTTGCATATAGACTACAAATAGGCAAAAATAAACTGTTTCCACATTTTCAACATACCAGTTTATCAGGCAATGTCATTGACATAGAGTATCTGGACCTCATGAAAAACCTTCAATTATAATTTTCATGAAGTTCTCCTTAATAACAATATGGGTTGGGAATGAGATGGCTCAGTGACGCTGAGTTTGTCAGCTGGAAAGCTGAAGTCCAGGTTTAAGACCTGACCACTGCACAGTGTATCTGCACAAGATATATGGGTAATAAATCAGAAAATCAATATGGATAATTTTCTTGCATTGGATTTACAAAAAGGAATTGCTGGAGTTGCCACACTGGAATTACAACTAAGAAAAATGACAAGAATTTTGAAAACAAGAGCAAGGACAGTATGAAAAAGCAGATGACAACTTCCTTTGAGGACATTCTGGAAAAGAGAAGTTCCCTGAGGATGGATTCCAGCAGAAGTCTGAAAGCTTGGAAGAATAAACCTCTCATTCTGGTGATTGACTCAAATTGGATCCTGCAAAGAAAGATGTTTCTTAAAGACTGATGAAAGAAGAAAGAATATGAAATTGATTTATTTGATCAAGTTTAAAATAATGGATAGCTATTCCTGATGATGTTTAATGGTTTTCTGATTGAGATTGTATGATGATGGCTATTTCCAATAATGCTTAATTGTTTTTTGACTGGCACTGGACTTTGAATTTTTGAAGAAGACAGGAAATGGAGGGGGGAATCTGTTTAAATATAAATGGAGATATAAATATAAAAGGAAGATTTCAAATTAGGTATGATAAAGTTTGTAGTATTTATGTTATTTCTAATCACTCTTACTGGAGTTTTGTTGATCAATATGGAGAGATGAGGAGAGACAGGCTTGTAGAGAATGGGGTGAGGTATGGAATGAAAAGGTATTTGGTTATATTTTAAGATACTAAATTGTTAATATTGATTATACTTGCTAGGGATGAAAGGGAGTTCTATCTTTTTTCTTTTTTTGCACTTATTTTTGTTTAAATTAGTGCATTTCTGTAGTCAAACAGTTTTATTTGTATAATTTTATTTTTATTTTTTTAATTTTATTTAATTTTATTCTTTTGTTCACTGAGAGTATATGCACCAAAGACAAATTCCTTGCATGTCCAATCACACTTGGCCAATAAAGAAATCTGATTCTGATTCTGATGTGATATAATCTTTAATACAATTATTGTGAAAACGGAATCAGGCTTGAACAGTGGTATGTATTTTTCAATCCTCAGTGTAAATGAAAATTGACAAACAGAATGGATGCAGAATGAATACTATTAGTTCTATATTCTGGGAATATAGGCCCTGTTTTATATCTCAGTTGGTTCATTATGACAAATGACTTGCTAATGATATTGGTAGATACTGCAGCAAGAAGTAAAGCCAGAAGGAAGAATTTGTCTCATTTTCTCTTGATGAACATGATCCAGAGGAAAGATTTTTTAAAAAGCACTGGAATGGCTTTGCAGGGCCAGAATTAAATTAGCATATAATCACAGCTTAAAGAAATGATTAATAAATTGACTGATTAACATGGAAATCAGTGGTTGTATATAGATTAAATATTGTGTTAAGACAAAAGACATTTGGATTCAGATCTCCGTATGTCATAAAGTTAGCAAAGTCATTTGACCACCCATGTTCTCTGGTCATGGGTTCTTAACTCAAAGTACCGAAACCTCATGAAGGTCCATGGATAAATTTTAAAGGTCTATGGACTTGAATAGGAAAAAGTTACTTTGTCTTCATTAAACTCTAACTATATTTAGCTTGCTTTATTATTGATTTAATAGACTAACAAAAGACATATTATTGTATTATATGTATGCATGTATCTTTCGAGACAGTGTTGACTTCTGACTCCCAGGCAAGTTCCTGCTATTTTTCTGGCAAGATTTTCAAAATGGTTTGTCATTGCCTCCTTCCTAGAACTAAGGGAGAATGATTGGTCCACAAAGCTGCTTCAAGCCTAAGGGAAACTAGAAGTCACAGTCCGCCAGTTTCTAGGCTGGTGCCTTTTAAAAAAATAATAATAAGTACCACCTAGTTATTGTAGCTGCTGCAAGAAGTTCACACAGATTGACTACAAACTATGGGCATGACAAAAAAGCAACAATGGTGTATTGGAATATTCACAAGAAATATCATTTGCCTGCAAGCAATAACTGGTGGGACCATAAAATATACAAGGAATAGAAAATGAAGAAGATAACATGCTCTGGAACTTTAGAATTCAAACAGATAAGAATCTGTCACATCACACAACTTAATTGTCAATAAGAAAGACAAAAAAGTCTGGATAGTGAATGTGGCAGTACTTGGAGATGGCAGAACAGAAAAGAAAGAACTGAAGAAAATCACAAAATACAAAAATCTACAAATAGAAGTAGAATGATTGTAGCAAAAGAAAGCAAACATAGTACCAATGGTGGTAGATGTCTTGGGCACAATTCCAAAACATCTGGAGCACCACTTGAACATGATTGGCTTTGACAAAATCCACATCAATCAATTGCAAAAGGTAGCTTCAATCCTGTCATGGTACCTTTAATATTTTCAGATAAGAATATCTGACTATCCAGATCGTTGGGAAGGACTTGATAGGTGGATAAAAATGCCAAACCCAATCTAAATTGTAAAGTCAGCTTGAGAAGGGGATTGGACTAGAACAGGCCTGTCAAACTGGTGGCCCATGAGCCGGATACATCATGCGCAGGCCATGCCCACTGCAGCTCCTCAAAGGTAAAAAATGTTGCAATACGTCATGATCCGACCCATGACGCAATCTAGTTTGACACCCATGGACGAGAATACCTCCAAGGTCCCTTCTAGCTCTATTCTGATTGATTAAATCTCTGGACTATGTGACCAGTATAATAATATAAATGTATATGTCTTCTAACTCCCAATGACTGCACCCACACCACTGCACCAAACTGACTCCACTGTATTACGTATTTATCATGCAAAAGCATTTTCTAGAACTGTATTTGAGCATAATCAGTTTCTTTTGTAATAAAGTCTAGATTTATGTGTTTTATTTTATGCACCTAAATACATTTTTTTCTGAAAAAGGCTCTGTAGGTTTATCCAGAATCTCAAAAAATGTTCTATGACATAAAAAGATTAAGAACCCCAACTCTATGCCATACTTACTTCACTAGATTGTAAGGCAAAAATAGAATAAATACAAATATTACTTGAAAATGTATTTTAACATCATAGTCTTGGAATGATTGTAAACAATAACATGTCCTTTATACTTCGTTCCATAGCTTTAAGAAATTAAATAACTCTAATATCTTTGGGAGTTTAGATATTATAAAAGGAAATGGCTTCATGCAAAACCAAGGATTTTAACACAGCTCTTACATTCAAACTGAACTACAAAAAAAATTCTTTGTCTTACTTTTAAATCATACCACCATTATCTGATATTATGTTCCATGTATTAGAGACCAACACAAAGTAGATATTTTTAGTCCCCATAAATATATTTTATAATTTCTGAGACTGGATAATGATTGCATATTTACTGCATGCTTGGATATACAAAAACCTGGGCATATTGAAGATGGACATGTTACTGGAAAGTGGTGCTCACATTTTGTAGTTAGGCACCCAAATACAGTAAAAGGCTTAGAGTCTTAAAACTTGAAATTCTGTGCTCAGACACAGCTACCTACGATAGTTGTTTCATCTTTTAATTACAATGTCTGTGTGCTTCTGGAGGCACCATTTAATTCCCCCTGACAACCACCCATTTAAATTAAAGTCAAATACTCAGAACTTTGTTGGAGAAAAGAGCCACACAAGAGATGAGCTAATTACCAGATGTTGTTAATTTGACTCTGATATGCTACCAAAAAAAGATTCTTTTTTTAAAGTAAACCCAAAGTGGCTGTTTGTTCAAGTTGACACTCTGTTAAGTAATTGACATGTGTGCAGCTGATAGGGATGTTCTTGCACTAATAGCCTCATAGGCCAAGCCATTTTATGCAACGAACTGTGGAGCTTCCCACATGGGGGCTAATCTTCAATGGATTTTAAGGCTAGCAGGAAAAATATCTTCCCACAGAGCAGCCATCTGAAGCCTGTTGCTTGGTGTTCCAGCAGCTAATCTTATATCGGATGAAAAATTTCTAGTGGGCTGGTGCACTAGTAGAAGAGACAAATGTGAATTGTAGAACCTTAAGCTATAAGGATTAATGCGATTCTCTGGCCACTCATACTAGTTTAGTTTTGTTGAATAGTCCTACTCCAGGGTATTTAAATAATTTCATAATGCTTCTTCCACATTATCTGAACCATCCAGATAAAGTCAAGTTACAGCTAGGATAAATCAACATAGAATTGTCAGCTAATCAAGATATGATTGGCAGTTATTGGCATCCATACTGCCACAGCACCAGGTTGTCTATCATTTTTCCATAGGGTTGCTATTCCAAGTTTTGTCTTTGCTGTTTCATTGCCCCAAGTCTTCTAAAATGTAAGATTATAATCAGAAACAGAAGATTTCCAGGAGAGAAGGCATTAACTGGTTGAACTATTTCATTGTTCCAAATCAATAGGAATATCCTCCTCCAGTAATTTTTAGAAAAAAATCAAGACTATGTTCCTATCACAGTTCTTAGTGAGAGCAACTTGGCTGCAATAACACTCACCCCTCTGATCATCAAGGTTGATTCTGCTGATCTGACTGGCTAGGCAGTTTTCCTTTCCTCCTTCACTGCCCCTTGTACAGATATCCCTCCAGAAGCTACATGCTTGGTAGAAGAGGATGACCATCCCAGATAGAAGGAGTATAATAACTGATCTTTGGTCAAGAGTATGTGATAACTGTGTTCCTCTGCAAGAACCTCCAAACAAGCTCAAGGTCCATTAGATATGTATTTCTTATCTAAGTTTTCTTATAAAACTTACAAAGATGATTGTAAAACTTTGGATCTGGATATATACTCAACTGTATATGAACTGCAATTCCATGAAAAAGAGTTCCTGAATGGCCCATTGAACTTTACCAGAGCTGTCACACTATGGATCAGGCTGGCACAAATGTGGTGAAACCTCCTTTTCTGGAAGCCTTCAAACAAAGGCTGGAGACCTCTTCAGAAATGTTCTAGTGCAGGGGTGTCAAACTCAAGCCCCGGGGCCAGATCCAGCCTGCAGGGTACTTAGATCCGGCCCATGGGGGAGCCCTGGAAATAGCAAAGGCCCTCCCGAGCTCCATTTTTGCTGGCAGAGGGTTGCAGGAGGCCATCCCAGCTGAAAATGGAGCTTGGGAACCCATTTTCTCTGGCAGAGTGCTCGGGCCCTGACACAAGTGATGTCAAGCTGGCCACACCCACCCTGGCCACACCCAGCCCCCGAGGTCAAACACAACCCTGATGCAGTCCTCAATGAAATAGAGTTTAACACCTCTGTTCTAGTGGCTCCCACACCTGAGTAGTGGATTGAACCAGATGACCTTTGTGGTCCTTTCCAAAAGTATTTTGTGACAGGATATGAAATGAGCAGTTTATAATGAAAAATTCTCAAATATATTAAATTGAAATAGTTGCCATGGATGAACTGAGCAAAATTCCTGCATGGCAATGTGAGGGATTGATCAATAGTTAACATCTAGCAATTGGTTGAAATAATTGCTGTAAAGGCAGTGCAGTTTCTGAATCTAAATGGATGACTATTTTTCACACCACTGTTTTATGTTGAACAGCATTGTTTATAAAATAAACAAGTGCCAAACATTAGTGTTATTTGTTCACTCATTTGATATAGCTAGATTCTACAGGAAGCTGTGATAACATTCAGTAATAAATATATGCAGAAAATGAGAACATCCAAAAGGAGACAAATACTTTATTCAGAAAACACATGCTTTAGTTTCTTTCTGTCTCTAGACAAGGTGAAACCTGGGAATTCATTATAGAGACAGCTTTGAAGCCCCTAAATTCTATTTCTGTTCTCAAAGTATATCTGGGAAGAAGACACAGCTTGCTTATGAGATGTATCTGTATTTGAAGCACAGAGAATGGCTTTGCTTAATAACTATCCCTTCACATCAGGTCAAATTTCTCATGTTTTGTCTTTTTAGCTCACTGAAAGTTTATGCCCTAATATGTCCACACATACTGCTGGACCTTGCTTTCATGTAGACTTCATTACATTATTTGTCTCAGTTCAGGGAAAATCAATTCCTTTTCCAGGCTCAGAAAATACTTCTTAAAAATATTTCAAAGAGATGGCAATAGCATTATTTTTAGAATTTCTTTCTCTTTGTCAATGTCATGTTGCATAAACCAAGGCTATCTTAGGTTGGAAACAAGTGTGGCTTATTTTTCTACTAAAAGAAAAGTGGTACTGTTAAATAGAAGATTAAAAAAACAAAATGAAATGTAACTTACCTCTGTTAATCATGGAAAAATATTAAATTGCTGTTTTTGAAAGATATTGCTTCTGCTCATGAGGCATATTGGAAAGCAAGCATCCAGGTCTGTTTCCATAGCTAGGTGGAGGATTATATGCC
>JANHJO010001717.1:2773-15773 GCA_032468235.1 Pseudoxyrhopus heterurus | reverse complement strand
AAGGAAAGGAAAGGAAAGGAAAGGAAAGGAAAGGAAAGGAAAGGAAAGGAAAGGAATGGGGATGCCAAAATACAACCACAGAAATAGTACTAGAGTTGGCAACAAGAAGACTATATCTAGCATTTTCCATTCTGGATTAGACCAAGTTGGGATCTGTATTCTATTTTAAAGTATTTGAACCCAATATTGATTTTGATTTTTTTTATTAAACAGAAGGAAAATAATAATACTAATAACACTTACTGCGACACTGGGGGGGAAAATACCAAAGCAAATATCAAATCCATCTTTTCAAGGAAGAACAAACAATGTCAAGGAAGGCATGTCAAGGAAGAACGAACAATGAGTAACAAGGTTTGGAGCGAAGGAGGAAAACCATGAAATATTTTGGTTCTGTTCCCTTTTGAAGTTGGCAAAGTTTGAAGTCAATGGGTGTGAATGTGTTTTAATTTTTGTCTTATGTATTTTTATATGGTTTTATTGTTGTACACTGCCCTGAGTCCCTTTGGGAGAGGGCGGTATATAAATTTTAATAAAATAAATAAAATAAAATAAATATATTCCCCCCCATCTTTCTGATGGTTACTGACTGCCCATGCCATTGCACAGAATCCAAAATTACATATTGCTATACTCAGCGGAGTTTTCCAAGCAGTGAGAAATTCTGTGATTCAAGTACTACATTTTTTTTCTGACTTTCCTAGGAGGCCACTAGAATTTGATGGTGTCGAAATATTTGCATTTCTTGACAAATATATGCTGAGCATTGCTAGAGGCACAGAGCTTAAATTCTTCAACAGATAACCAGAGAAACCTAATACATACTCTTTCAGAGAGTTTCACTGATAAAAAGATCATGCAGGTATGACCTGATGGGTTTGTTGTAGGTATAAATTATCTTCACTCAATGTACGGAGTAACATCTGAATAGATAATCTGGTGGAGTCTTCCTTTTCCTAATTTTATCATTATCATTCACATACAAACTTTTTATTGCAGCAGATGAATTGCAGACATGTGTGTCAAATGGAGAATATGTAACAAAATATGCATTCAATTAATGCTGGCAACCCCAAGGATTCTATTGAGATAAGTGGATTTTTCCCCTGAATCTTTATTATTAGCTTTAGCCACACATGTATCATTGTCAATAAAGAAAATATATTATATTTGGGTTTTGAAATCTTGTCTTCAAGCCCAATCCCAGAGGTTTTCTGTATTATCAATCCCAATATTTAAGAATTTTCTTTCATTTCCTACTGGTCACTTTCCCAGTACACATATACTAAAGAACTTTACTATATTTCCCATGTAAATCTCCCTAAAGATGCTTATCTTGTAATGCTTAGTGCAAATAACCCAAATGGTTATGAAGATCAATTTCCTGTTGCCATTATGCTGCCTTAAAAAAACTAAGCTGAGAAAGGAAAGTATAAAACAAATACAATGAAAAAATATCTATATGGTGGTGTCTATTTTCATGATGGAGGTTGGTGATGAAATAAGACTTAGTTGAAAATCAGCAAAGAAGCAATGCCATTAGTCCCATTTTGTACAAGTGCACAATTCCATGCAATTGTAAAGGCTAATAATCATAAATTAATGATAGGCAAAGATAGCTTTCTCAGTGTATAATATGCAAAGTAGCCTTAAAGGTAGCATATTCATTTTACTACAATTGTGGTCATGCAGATTTTGATTGTCCTGAAACGTGACTACCATATGTGTTGAAAATATCTCTTTTTAGAATAATGTTCTTTCAATGATTACACAAATATTAATTCCTGTTCAGATGCCTTCCTGAGCCAAATATGGTATTTCTAAATATGGATCCCTCTAAATAAATTTGAGACACATTTTTGAAGTGTTGTTAAAAACCAGAGAGTTGGCTGGCACTTTGTTATTTGGTGGGTCTGTATTTCAGGGAGGTTTTTTTTTTTTAGTTACTTAGTAACTTCAACAACAAAAATAAATTTCCTTTGAGTTGGGCTGGAATCCAGATGCAGACGAGAGGAGAAAGAAAGGGGAGGGGAAAGGGAGGGAGAGGAGAGGGGGAAGAGGAGGGGAGGAGAGGGAGAGGGAGAGGAGAAGGAGGAGGAGAGAGAGGGAGTGGGAGAGGAGAAGAAGGAGGAGAGAGAGGGAGTGGGAGAGGGAAGAGAGAGAAAGGAGAGGGAGAGGGAGAGCTCTCCTCTCCACTCACTCATGGGGCAATAGATCGGCCTGAGACTGTTGAAAGTTTAGGATAGTTGGCTGCTATGTGACTGCAGAAAGACATCTTCATTTTTTTCTACTGCACATGCACACACTTCCTTGGAAACTCTGCCAGGAAAATCAGATTGAAATATATATCAACATTTCAAAATACTTTGTCTGCTCTACTCAAGGACTGAAGAAGAAATATTTTAACATACACGCATTGTAAACTGCTTGTGCCAAAGATAGCAGTGGTTGTTTTTTTTATTGAGTCAGAAGCCAGATATGGCATAAATGTTTGCCTTGTCATGGGATCATCTCATTCATTGCAACGAAGGTGGGTGGAATAATCCTATACTTAAATCAATTTAAGAAGATTTCAGGATATTTCAGCTGCTATGACTGGAATATTCCCTTGCCTCCTAGAAGAATTTTGATACTTTTGCATAGAGTTTATATTTCAGTGATGCTCTGTCCTTGTCTGAAGTGTACTGCCCATCTTTCTACTTTTCAAGGAACAATAGAACAAGAAACCCTCGCATGAAGAAAACCCCGTTCTAGCTGCTCCATTTATAGAACTAGTAATCAAAAGCAGGCTCAGGCTCAATCCATATGATCACACTGTGAGGCTTTTGCATAAGAAGGCCATTTAATGCTTCTCCATGGCAACAATTTGTAATGTTGTCCACAATACACAAGTCAGCTTCAAAGTCAGCAAAATTCAGATCTAGACCAGAAGCCTAATGACTCCAGAGTGATCCATCCCCAATCTGTTTTTCGGCTCTTCCAATGATGCATCCACTGACAACGTAACTGAATCCACCCACCTTATACTGGTCATCTTCCACCTTTCCCAGCATTATAGACTTCAAAAGAGCAAGGTCTTTACATAATTTGTTCAAAATAGGATACTTTGGACCTGGTCATTGTCTTTCCATGTGATCCCACACAGTATGAAATGATGACTTTGTTGTCATCACTAAAGTGATCATCCATCTTCAGCAACCTCTCTATATATCTGCTTCCCAGTATAGATGCCTGCTTGCTTTAGCATTAGGGATAACACTCCAAAACATTGTAGATTTTAAAGCAAAGCTTATGCCAGGTTAGGGCAGTTTGGTTTAACCTCTGCTCTGTTAGGACTGAAGCTTACGATATTTTAAAATGCCAGTCTTTTGTCAGTCTCTGCTTCTTTCAGGATAAACCAAATGAAAAAAAAAAATGTGAAGCCAATGTAATACAATTCACACGTGTTAGATTTTAACTCCTTTAATCCTCTAGCCAGCATAGTTTGAGATTAAGAGACCAGCATTTCTGGAAGGCCTGGGTAGGGGAAAACCAAATTAAGCATCCCTGCAAGCGCTAGTTAAATAATTCTGTGGTTTATGAAAGTAATGACATCTTATTCATAGATTCATAAAACAAAACTGGCCATTCAAATTACATGAGTGCCTTGGGAAACCGAGACGTAGTTTTAGCTGTAACAGCTATTTTTATGCACACGGTCACCTTGTTCAGTGCATGGCTGCTTTATTTTTATGTGCATGGCTCTGTTCTTTTGACTCTTGTCTTTGCTTATTTTTTTCTGGTTCCCCATAGACATGTAATTTATAGAGATCACTAATTGCCAAAAAGTGTTTAGATGGATCTGAGAAATTGTGCTGTCTGTTCCTATAACCCAAAAGTAAAGCTGAGCAAGGTAGAATTGTCGCATTTACTTGTGGAAGATCACACAAGGGTAGACTTTTAGAGTATCCCCAAAAGAAATGTCTTAGTAATTACTCTCCTGTATAGCTGTATACCAATAACTATTATTCTATCCCAGTCCTGGTACTGTATATACAGTATAAACGTGCAAAACAGCATGAGGCATCCCTTTGCATTGAAACACTCAACAGGAATTTTAGGGTGATACTTTCTAAGCCCTTCGGATCATTCTATGGAAATGCTAAGTGCATTGTGATAATAACTATTATTATTTTTATACTACTCTTTTTCAAAGGAACCCAGAATGCTATACTAAAAATAATATCAGTACATTTAAAAAAAAAATAAGATAAAGCAATTACATTGGTGGTAAATTGGAACAATGAAAAAGCTTGAAGGTAACAATAAAAATTATATTCATTCAAAGCCACAGCCAAAGAACAAATTCATACAACCTCTTTGGCTAGCCCAAAGGCAGCTCATTATCTTACAAGCAAACCTCTGCATGCCTTTGCCTGTATCTTAGTGTCCTCCTGAAGCTGAGACAGCCTGAAGACATTTAAGGTGCTGCGCTCTTGGAGTGGCGCTTTCTTTAATGTTCCACTCTGAGGTTACTTTGTGCAACCAATGTAGGATGTGCTGGAGTCCATCAGGGAGATGATGTGCTCTGTGCAGGGAAATCTTGTGACTCCAATTGGTTCTGTGTGACTACTCCTTTCAGTCTTGTCTTTAACCTTTGTGACTACTCCACATTCCTCTTTTGGCTGCAGGGAGACTTCAACTGTGGCTTGTTCAGACAGTTATTTAATAAACGGTCAAACTGGAGAATGCACACCTAGAAACTGACTTTGGTTTAATAGGCAGTTGAAAGTGTAGTTGAAAGGATTCGGTTCTTGTACTTCTGTAGCATGTGTAGTTGCTACTCCCAAGGAAGTCCTGGCTTTTTTCTTCCTCTTCTCACATTAAGTTCTTAGTTCTCACATAAACCCTCACAGCTAACCTCTTTTCTGACAGTCTCACTCTTTATCACCTTTGACCACACAAGTTTGGACAACTATTGCATGGCAGCCCTGTCAGAGCCCTCTTAACAGCATTATGGGCCCCTGGGCAAACCACCATGCTGGGGGCCCCTTACAAGGAGGAAGGCTGGGGGGCTCAGACAGCTCCAGCCAATCAGGAGTGGAGATATTTGGAATTCTCAGCCTGTGATTGGCTGGAGTCTCCTGAAACCTGCCCACCTTCCCCCTTGTCCCTAACACTGCTGTTTGCTTTGCAGTGGAAGAGCAAAAATGCTAAACGCAGATTGGGAACCCCTGAGATAGATGACTCGAGTATAAGCTGAGGCTGATTTTTTCAGCACATTTTGGGTGCTGAAAACTTCGGCTTATACTCGAGTCTATACAATATATTAGAATGGGACCCCTATGCTCATGGAGCCCCCGGGTAAGTGCCCAGCGGGCACATGCATTAAGAGGGCCCTGAACCCTGTGATTCAACTATCCCAGTCATTGTTCTTACCTAAGGATTGATAAGTCAAACAGTCAATCCATAATCCATAATTCCAGCAACTAATGTAATCAATCAATAATGCAACAAGAAAGAAAAAGAAAAAAAAGTAGTGTATGAACTAGGTGGAGTATTGTGTATGCCAACTGGAGAAGGCTTTTCACAGGCTAAGTGACATTATTGGAGCTGGAATTTAAGCTATAGGAATATCCAACCATGGTAAATAAAGCTGTATGGATAGCAGCTTAGGACAGACCTGTTTGGGATATACTGTAAAAAGGGCTAGAAGGAGAACAAGATTTACTGTAGGGTGGCATGAATTCCTGCCATCTCTGGGTTAGGAGCAGGTTAAAGCAAACTTTCAAAGTCAATCTGGATCTGGAGCAGCTGCTACCTTGCAAATATTCTTGAGGAACTATCATACCTCCATCACATCAGCCCATCCCATGTAGTCAGCAGGGAAGGTATATGACAGGCCTGATCGCTTAAAGAATTTTGACTGGTGGGGTCCAGGAAGAGGGCCTTCTTTGCTGTTGCATTCCCCTATGGCAGTGATGGTGAACCTATGGCACACATGCCCAAAGTGGGGCACGGAGCCATGTTGCCTGGCAAACCAGCTGTCGCCCAGCCCAGCTCCACTGCGCATGCGCGTGCAACCCCCAGGATTTCTAGGGAAAAAAAGCCGAAAAACAGGTGTTTTTTGGCTTTCCCCCTTGAAATCCCAGGGGTTTTGCGCGCATGCGCGGGGCCCCCATGTACGTGCATGTGCTGGGGGCACACATTGCATTGTGGGTGGGGAGCATGTGGGAGCGCGCGCAAGCGTGCACACGATTTGGCATGCGAACCAAAAAAGGTTCGCCATCACTGCCCTATGGAATGCCCTCCTCCCAAAAGATGAGACAGGCCACCTCACTTGCAAGAGGAGAAGGTGGTGGTCAGAAAGTCAAGATGGAGTCCACAACCATAGGATTAAAACCCTGCCATTTTTATGTGTATTGCAATGCCCTTAAAAAGGGGGGTGAGGCTTAGCTATCACAACTGTGATGGCCATCTTGACTCGTTTGATCCCCATGTGCCTGGGGTTGGAGGGAAAGTTACTCTTTAAAGTGACCCAGAAACAACTGGCAGCATGCAGATGAGTGGGGCTGCACATCATCCCTTGGCATTTTATTATCTGATACTTGTCTCTGAAAATATTAAATAATAACACATGATTCTAAAAATAGGCCTTCTGACTCCATGCCACTCTCTTCTTAAGGTTTCCCGGATGGTTATGGCTGTTGTGAGTTAACCTTTTCTGGCATTTCACCGATTGTAATAACTGCCTTGCCTGTGAATGTGAAAGTAGATGCCCTTTCCTGCTGTATAAACACATATACATACACTCACGTATCTCTCCTCTGGATTCTTCCTTGCGGGGCATTGATCTCCTTGGCAGTATGCAAAAACATTCAGTCGCCTGCGGAGGCAGTCAGAAAAAAATACTCTAAATAGCTCTGAAACTCATTATTTTAGTGCTTCCATCCGACAACCTTGCTTTATCCCTTCTACCGGTGCCCTTCTATTCATTCAGCACAGTCTCGTCATACCGGAATAACTCAAAATATACAGCAATCCTGAAGCTAATCAAGCTTTCAAGATGCCGATGCATCCCCTAAATTTGACAACAGACCCAATTGTATTCATTTATCCTTTCTGAGCAGTGCTGTTGAGGGACGGAGTTTGTCTATAAATATTAGATCTGACAGTGCCATGCTGTTTTCATTTATCACTTGCTTAAATCAGATGGGTGCCACTTTTGGTATATATTGCACCTCTCTGTTATGCATAGTCCTTTTCTTTTCTATTCTGGGAACAAATGTGACTCCAAATGGTAGAATGAAGAAATAATTGGTTGTTGATGTAACATTCCATCTCTGGAATAATGAAAGTCAGGAAGAACTAGAGGGGAAGCATATCCAAGATCATGTCTAGAACATCAAACTGAAATTCATTTATTTTATTCACATTTGTTGCAGCTGCCCAACTCCAAAAGACTAGTGTTGAATCGTATGTTAATTCAGGCATAAACCTCATAGTAAGCCTAACTCCCAGGCAAGAGGGCAGAAGATCCAGACTTTTCAATTTGGGAATAGGTGGGAATAGGTGGTGGTTTCATGGGAAAATGGCAAAATCCAAGTGTTTCAGTTAGGTGAAGCTATAAATCCACAACAGTAGAAGCCCTTCCTTTATCAAAGCTGTTCCTCCCACTCCATCACTTACTGTAGATCAGGGGAAAAACCCAGCGGCTGTATTTAAACCATTAAGTTTGGTAAACTGAGCCTTGGTTAATTCTTGGATGTTATGTGGACCTAACTGTTTGATTAGGTTATAATTCAGTATTTTAGGTAAATCTACAAAATGGCCCCTAGGATGGCCCATATTACACTTCTGCTCCCCGAACTTCACTGGCTACCAGTCTGCTTCTGAGTGTAGTTCAAGGTGATAGTAATACACTATACTTTTGTGTCAAAAGCACCAAAGCCCTGCTGCAGTGCCCACACCCTTTAGAACATCTTATCCTCTAAGGTTAGATCTGCCTTCACTCTCTTATCCTTCCACAAGAGCTTAAAGCCCTACTGGCTACCCTGGGAACCAGGTGGTGGAATTCCATGCTGGAGGTGCCTGCTGGATTGATGGCAAACTCCATCTCTCCCCACCCTTGATCTCTGCTCTCTACCCATCCATCTTTTTTGTTCTCATATAAATGTATGTTTGTGATCTTTTTCATTATTTATTTTATTGTTCTATTATTTTACTTCTGCTGTGTTTACACTCTTTTCATTTCTTCCTTTTTAATCATTGTAAGCCACCTAGAGAAGCCCCATGGTGAGACAGGTGACAAATAAATAAAATAAATGAACTCCATTAATTGAGTTAAACCTAGGTGAATATAGCCTACATGCTAAGGATGTGCTCAAAATAGGGAGCAAAGCCAGGAGAGAAAAATGAGTATGTTGAAGGAGAAGGGGCAACATCTAAATGTGATTCCTAAACCAATAGTAAAAAATGAAAATAGGCTTTATATCCATCAATGGTTGCTCTTACATAAAGACTATCAATTCTATCTGAATAAAGAATAGACATATATAATAACTGGGAAAACACATAAAAATCATTTTCTTTTCATAACTCATCTTTGGCTTCTAGGGGGAAAAATGGCAAACTCAAGATGACTTCTCTGAGAATGGAGGTGATGGCCATGACAGAAGGAAAAGGGAGCAAATGAACCGAGTCTTCACAATTCCTCTCCAGACAAGGAGAGGACCGGAATCACCTACAAGTGCTTCTGATAGGGATTCCTCATGAGGATATTGCAAAATAGCAGTCTCTTGTAGGTTTAGAGCACTGAGAGATGAGGGATCATCATCTTTGCCCAAGCCATGGTCCAGTGCTTCTAAAAAAAAGCATAGGTTCTCATATTTCTTTTCTTAATCATGTTTGGAAAATGCTTATTGATTGCTTTTCGGAATGTATGAACCTTCATAATGGCACATTTTACTACCGTACGCTGGATGAGTTTCCTTCAGTCCTTAGTGAAACAAGTTTTATTCAGGTTTAAGGCCTTAAAGAGCTATTAGAGCATTGATTTTAAAAAGTTATAAACAGATTAAGGATCCAGATGGATTTGAAATAAGAATTGGAAAAGATTTATAGGAATCTTTCCTGTGGGAAAGATGTGGGTATAAATATTGGACACTAGAGGGAACCAGAAGGAATTAAATACACAATTAAAGGAGAAAACCATTTAAATTTAACTTACTAATACAGAATGGAGCAGAATACTTTAACATTGAACGTACTAAACCATTATTTGGGGAAAAATGGACTCAGAAGTTAATTTAAAAAATGTCTACCATTATAGTCAGGCTGTATTTGAAAGATGACATGGAAAAGGGGAAAGCTTTACTGGTTAGGACTGAGACTGATTTGAGTAATTAAAAAATGATGGGCTATGGAAATAGTATGGCAGGAGATGCTATGTTGTATATACAAATGAAACTAGTTGATGTGTTACCAGAATAAAGAGTGACCCGGATAACTTTCTTGTATGGATTTACAAAAGAGACTTGCTAAGATTATTAAGAATTTCATATTAACAGTAAAAGAAATAATATATAATAAGTAAAAATTACTTATTATAATAAGTAAAAGAAAGAATATAAAAAGATCAAGATTTTTGAAAATAGAAGGAAGGAATATAAAGTTGGCTTATTTGATCAAAGTTAAAATAGGTATATTGTTATACTTCTAGTAGCCTTTAATGGACTTTTGCTGACCAGGACTGAACAATGAGGCTTTAAAAGTTTGTTTATAGATGTGAGATGAGATATGAGAAGAAGGGATCATTTGTTTTATTTTAAGAATAGGTGTTCTTACTAAAATTGTTTACATTTATTATTATAACAGGATAAGTCATTTCTTTATATCATTTTTGTTTTCTTTCTTTTTTATCTTTCCTGCACTTTCCTGTCTTTCTATTTTTCTTCTTTTTCTTAGTTTGTATTAATTCTGATATCTTTTTGAAATGTTCAATACAATTACTATTTTAAAGAAGGTTTGGCATCTTTATTTCTGCCTTCAAATAAAATTGCATCTGTATATTTATATAACTAGCCCCTTTCTAAACCTTCTGTATTCTGTGATATTTATCTGAAAGATCTGCCTCTGTTTATTTTTATCCCTGTCCCAGTCCTAGGACTTTCCACTTCTCCTCTGAACTTCCTTTTGCTCTGTGGTGCTAGCACAGCCTAAATAGCAATTAACATTTATGTTAGCAGATGATCATATAGAAAGATTGTGATAGAGTAATAAAATTATTATCTTGGGATAGGCTACATTTCTTGGAAATTGTCCACAGTTGGAATTCCTTTCCACTATCAATGAAATCATAAATCCTGGATTTTAAGACTTCACTTCATTGCAATTCCTTTCCATTGGCTAGTTCTCCTAATTCCTTTTACTTTTCAGAACAAGCTTCTCTCAATATTGTTTGCAAATGCATCAAGAAATGTTTCTTTTGCTATCACTTGGCTATTTTTCAAAACTATTGTTTCTGGTATTTTGCTGGATGCAGTTTACAAGCCCTTTTCGACTGATGCTTGAGTCTTGTAACCAGAACAGGTCTGTTGTTTGGCACATCAATAAATTTCTTGGCAGAAAGGGCACCATTTTTTGAAAATGTAAAACTGCATTTCAATCTCATTTAGGAGGAAAGCAAAAGGGACAAGAAAAATATCTTAATCATATATTTTTTTGCTTTGAACAAGAGCTTTAAGTAAACAACTCTTTATCTTCTTTTAATAAGGTCATTTGCGACATCACTTTCTTGCTAGAAAAAGGACATTTTGTTTTCTGTGTTTAAAAAGTCCAACAGCCTTTATATCAAAAGGCTTTCAACAGCCTGCTTCCATGCAAGCAGGATGTGAAGAAGCACCTTCTCTTTTAGTTGCCAAGAGTGACAACAGTTTCCTAGCAGGCATCTGCAAAATCTGTACCCTCTACATAAAAATCTGGAGCAGCTGATTTCTGAACACAAGATCATAGCTCCAACCTCCCTAGAAAGATGCACCTTTGACTTTTCTAAATAACAATGCAATTACCTTCAAAAGCTGGCAGCCAAAGTACGTGGTGAGAAATGGATACCATTAATAAGAAATTAACCGCCTTCAAGGAGCAGACAATTTATTAACCAGTAAAGAAGACAGAAATGAATTGCAGTGCTTACTGGACATCGGATAGATTTTCAGGATGCTATCATAGATACATTTCCTGCAGATTCTCCCCTCGCTTTTACTAAGTCCCAGTGATGCCCTATATTTTTATATACACAGAATCTTGCTGTAGGTTTTGGCTCCATCCCAAAACTCACCACAATAGGTTTTTGCCTAGAATCCTTCATCCAGAAAAGCTATTTTCCTCTAATATGTGGGAATGCCTTAGGAGACAAGGCAATGAGACATAATCAAAGGAACAGTCAGCTACAGGGCAGCAAACCCCAAAGCAGGAAAGTGGGTGGAATAAGAGGCTCAGGAGAGATCCTCCCTAGTTTTTGGACTGCAAAGGAGATGGGAGAGATGTATTTTCAGATTTTGTTAATGTAATCTATCTATATAAAATTGTGTGTGTGTGTGTTCCAGCATAACTCTGGAACACCTCAAGCAATTTCAACCAAACTTGGTACACAGATGACCTACCCTCTGGAAACAAATACTGTGGGGTAAGATACCCTTAACACCCCTTGGGGGTGTGTGCCTTAAAAATACTGGAGTTGCTATGGTAACAGCTTCACAGTACTCCACAAGGGGGCTCCCTCTAACTTGCGACGCTGTGTGAGAGAGCAGTGTGAGGCCCGACTAAAGAATAACAGACATAGAGCTACTATATCTAGAGATTCAGAGACATAGAGCTATTACATCTAGAGTTTCACAGACAGTACAACAGTCCTAACTACAGGACTTTCCGGTCTAATATAGGATTGGGATAAATAAACACCCGGGCAACGCCACGATATCGGCTAGTTTTATAATAAAGCAAAATTAGCTCAGCTGGTCATGGTTGCTGACTGATGCTCAGGCTACCCACAGAGCATCTCACAGGAACATTATTGCAACACCAGTAGCATGTAGATGCACAGATGACCAATTTGCAGAATACCATGATACAACGAGTGCCAAAGCTGGGGAAAAATTCACTCAATTTCATGTAGTACAACAGCTTGTGGCTCAGCTAGCACTCCTTCATTTCCAAGGGAGCTTGCTTGAGAAGTTTGGAGAGGACCGGGATCAATTTAGGACATTCGCAACTCAATGTGAAATGTTTATGGCAGACAGACTTGTGTACTTTCTGACTGATTGCACCAAAGTGACTTGTATCCTGAGTTTTCTGAAAACAGCAGCAGTAAAATGGGCAATAATATTCATTTAGTGCAACAATCCAGTGCTGGACAACTATCACGACTTCATGCAAAACTCAGAAGTCACTTTGGAGGATCCAATACAATGCATCATAATTTAAAGATCCAAAAACTCAAGCTGAGACAGAGGAGAATAAGATTATATGTTTTGGATTTTACTCACTGGAGATATAAGGATAGAAAGACCATTCCATTTAAAAGTTGGCTGAAGACCTGACAGATAAGTTAGTGAGGCAAGGCACTCCAAATACTGGATGAGGTGGAACAATGTTGTGTAATAGTAGATGCTCAAATGGAGGAGTTAAGGCAGAGAAGGAATGTGAAGGTGAAAAGTACCTACAGCCTGTCTTCCCCTATACTTCCCCTCCAATTTATTTCTCAGAATCCAGCACAGGAGAATATATACAAATCAGAGCAGCCAAGAGATCTCTATTATGTGGAAATAGCAAAGATAAATGGATCATGGACTGTGCTTTTACTGCAAGGGCCCCAGACACATAGCCAGATTATGCTTGGCAGAAGCTGAAGCATCTGACACAGCAATGCAATGCAGAACTTCTAAATAGCAATAGCAATAGCACTGTATTTCTATACCACCTATCAGGGCTTGCAACCCTCTCTAAGCGGTTTACAATGTCA
>JANHJO010001716.1:82659-96918 GCA_032468235.1 Pseudoxyrhopus heterurus | reverse complement strand
ACTGCTAAATTGCAGGCAGCTGGGAGCTGAAACTTAATTACTTTAAGTACAGCGTTTAGCCCGCTGCACCATTCAACTCCAACCTTGCTAAGAATCTTAATTCATAACTTTCTTATATATAACTGGGCAAAAAAACAACGTATCAGTTTCACCCCTCCATGGTATCACAGCAAAAAAACAGTGGGGGCCTTTTAGGTTGGCATACTAATTGCTGCAAATTAATTAATGTTTAATTATGGAGCTGAGTAGAGAGAGCAAGTATTGCCAAGTAAATGAATAAGATCTGGAAAGTTGTATCTATTTGGAGACGTCTGGCAAAATATCAAAGGAAGAGTATAAATGTAAAATAGAACAATGAACTATTGCATTAGCTGGAATTTGTTCCTTCCAACTGACTATTTTAATTAGAATGTATCCTTTGTTTACCTTCTTTATTTATTTTACTCAGTCATTCATTCATTCAGTTTGTATCTATCACATCGAGCCAAGCATTTTGAACCAACAGCAATAGAACAAAACATCCATGCTAAATGTAATAAAATCAATAATAATAAAGCCATCAGTCATTCATAGGTGCCATCTCAATTACCATAAGTCCTCTAAAAAGCTTCCCATTTTTAGCAACTTTCAGAAACATAATCACTAATAGAAGTTTATGCATTATGAAATAACATTCCATGCTGTTTATCATATCAGTGTAAAATATCCATAATTGTTTCAAATTGTCTGAGATAATTCAAACATTAAAAAGGGAGATTAAGAATCCTAAACTTTTAAAGAACATTAAACTGAGAATTGCAGAAGTTTCCTCCAAGACCTTTTCATTAAACTAGGACTGGTAGAACATGCTAATGGTTTCACCCACTTCTAATTCAAAACACAGGAAAATATTTCCTACCTGCTTAAACTGGTTTCCAACCATTTTTACATCACCTATCAGTTCCTCATTACTTAGAGAAAGAATGAAATTGTTCATTCTAATGACATCTCTGACTTTTAGTAATGATCTGGAAGCTGGCAAAGCATGGGTAATCTCTTTCTCCTGAACATGTCTACAGATGGCCTAATTATGCATGCTTCTTAGTAATTCACTTGTTTCAGCTCTGGGTAAGAGGTGAAATTATCCATTTCAGGGACTACCTATCTCTGAAACCAATCAGATACCATTCACGCATACCCGATGAGTCAGGCAGTCTTAAATAGAAATACCAGGACCTCATCTTCTCATTTTTATTTTTTTTTGGTCCTTTCAGAGGAAGAATTTACTGGTGTCATAACATAATTGCCATAACTATTTGCACAGATTATTTTCAGTATGTCTCAGAATAGTTATAAAATATACGTACCCAAGAAGCCCTGTTTGGGAACACACATTTAGTTTAAAAATATTAATAAGTCTCTTGTTGGTGAAATAGCAGTATGCTAACAAAAAAAGGCTTTATTAATAAATTGTTTCATTCTGTTGACAGAATCCAACCATCCAAAGGAGATTTACTGAAAGATTTTGAAATCTATTGATTAGAATAGTGGTAGACAACCTGATGCCTTCTAGATGTTTTGAATATTTTACCATTGGACTGTAGCTGGGTTAAGGTTAGGGAGTTTGCTACTTATCTCTAAAGGAAAATAGATTCTATTAGGGTTAGAAAATAATGCTATCTGGGATCTGCAGACTTGGAGAGAATAAAAACAAACAAACCCTACTCTAGAGTCAGAAAAGATGAGTGAAAATTTCCTTTCTGGTGGGCTGGAAGCTAACTGTTGATAACGGCATTTCTCTCCTGAATTGGTTGGTTCTCCAAGGGTTAGATGGGGAAATTGAGTCCCAGTGAGAACGCTATGTATTTCTAAAGATGCTACTTTTATTTCTTATGAATGTGCATTAATTTATTTTCTTGTTGGTGTAAATTTGCCACAGAAAGTCAAGACCGCCTTATAAAGGTGATAAATAAATTTAATAAATATATTTTATGCCCTGCTCTATTATAGCATTACTGACATAAAATTCAGATGTGTAAGTATCAAATTAATGTTGCAAGCTTTGGTTTGGAAAGCTCAAAGAGGTTAGTAGAGATTAAACTGTGATTCAAACCAATATTTTGCCAGTCTCTAGGAAGGAAATTTATTTATTTTGTTGTATTTATATGCCGCCCAACTCCCAAGGGACTCTGGGCGGTTCACAGCAGAAATGAGGGGAAAAAAGCTGCATGCAACTTTTCACTCTGACAATAGGAGCAAAAACAAATATAATATACACTACTTCATACATTTCCTTGAAAATCACCATTTGTGATGATTCAAGAGCCTTTGTGTAAAAATAAATATATAAATGAAAATAAAACCATATACACTGGAAATGTTCATTTGTAGCCTTAAGATAGAATTGATTTCTTTGTTCCTTACATTCAGATTCTGTGCCCATTATATCTTATGCTTATTGCCTAAAATAATGCATTATGGGCTACGAAAACACAGTGGCAGTTAATTATGTACTATATTCTTTCTTAGTGTTTCCAAGGTTTAAACATAGATAGGGATCTCACTGGCAACCACTAAAATAATTCATAACATATAAGCAAGAAATGGAATTATAACAAAAGGTTATCTCAGGGATTTTTTCAGATATGTTCTATTGTTTAATCAGGCATTTCCTTAATATATTCAAAAATACATGCTACAACTCATACTCATTTTTTTTCACTTTTTTTTTTAAAAAAATCTATACTTTAAGGATATAATCAGTTGGATCAGAGATTCCATTTAAGATGCCAGTACTGGACACAGTTTATACTCCTAATCAAGATGATGTCATGGTCTGATATATAATTGTGGATACAATCTGAATAGAAAATGAATCCAAAATTATCTTCTCTGAGGTGATTTCAAGAAGCAATTTTACAGAACGCTGGAGGCTAAAAGATATGAAGAATGGTTGCAGGAATTGGGTCTGCCTAGTCTAGTGAAAAGAAAGACTGGGGCGACATGATAGCAGTGCTCCAATATTTGAGGGGCTGCCACAAAGAAGAGGGGATCAACCCAAAGGCAACACAACAAACAATGGATGGAATGTAATCAAGGAGAGAAGCAACGTAGAACTAAGGAGCAAATTTCCTGACAGTGAGAATAATTAAGCAGTGGAACCGCTTGTGGATGCTCCATCACTGGAGGCTTTTAAGAAAGTTCTGGACAGCCACTTTTCTGGAATGGTATAGAGACTCCTGCTTGAGCAGGGGGTTGTTTTAGAAGACCTCCAAGGTCACTTTCAACTCTGTTATTCTGTTAGAATTCCACCTGCCAGATAAACCCTGTAAGACACTAGATAATCTCTCTAGAACCAGTCTAATAACATCCACCTGTCCTGATCAAGACTTCCCAAAAAAATAATTTAGCACATGGTATTGACCATGTTTTCACCAGTGATAGGTATATGAGAAACGTTCCTCTTTATTTGATGTACAGGCCACAGGTAATAAATATATCAGTAGACTTCTACATATGAAATATCTATTTTTTTTTCTATGTGGAGAATTCACTGTTTCAGGAATGGAACATCTGGTACACCTGTTCAAGAAGATTTGCTTTCAGAAAACTGGATCCGCTGATCCGGTTCATAGCCAGATCAGCCCAAGCTGGAAGCCAATCCCAAAATTGTGAGTTTTGCACACAGTCATTCACAGCTAGGACTTTATAGGGTTCCCAAAATGGTTGTATATGGCTTGAGACTCTACTTTATTAGGTAACTGCACAGAATATTATTCATTACATTAAGTTACGGCTGGTTCTGCAATAACTTGCTTCAAAATGCTGTACAGGTAATCTTCAACATACAACGTTTCATTTAATGTCCATTCAAAGTTACAATGGCACTGAAAGTTATGACTCTTTTTCACACTCACAACTGTCCAGCATCTGCATTGTCACATGCTCAAAATGCAGATGCTTGGCAACTGATTCCTATTTATGATGGTTGTGGTGTCCTGAGGTCAAGTGATCACCTTTTGTGAACTTCTGATGAGGAAGCCAAATTCATTTCACAACTATATGTCACTAACTTAACAACCGTCATGACTCACTTAACTATGGCAAAAACAGTGCCATAAAATGGGGCAAAATTCACTTAACATAATTAACATAACATAAATGTCTCATTTAGCAACAGAAATTTTGGGCTCAATTGTGGTCGTAAGTCAAGGATTACCTATATTGGCTTTTAAATTCCTTATTGCAGTAGTCAATTTATATCTATGGGAGCTCAACGTTAAAAGAAATATTAACAACAACAATGGCAAAATCTTGTGAAAATTAAGACCATGCAAAACTTTGATTTGAGAGTGGTTTTGAAACAAACTGAGAAAAAAACATTTCAGATTAAATGAAAGGTGCCTTCAAAATAGTTCAAAGATATGTTGGTCTTTTCTAAATGGGAGTACATATCATTATTGAATCAAATTCCTACATGAAACAGATTCTACTTGACTCTTTAAACCAGATCACAAATTCAGAACGGATTTTAGTTCATTTATACACCCATGGTAATAATTTAGCCTTTGAGGTGAAGTCTTTTGTGTTGCTGTTTTAAATAATGTAATTTTTAAAATCACTGAAGCATTCATTGTGTACTATCTTGAAAAAAATAATTACAGATTCTGAAAGGGAATTAATCCATTAATGTTATGAGAAAAAATAATTTGAAAAGAGATAGTTATTTACATTGCTTAATGCAGAACATAAAGCTGAAATATGGCTTATGTAACATACATACTGTACATATATACATTTTCATGCACTGAAAGTTTTGCCCCAAAAAATCTGTTGTTCTTGTGAAAACAAGAGCTCTCTGTAACTATTGGGGTGTGTTTTACTGTACATTATTTTTTATAAGTGCCCCTAAAATTATTTTCAAGAGAACACAGTAGTTGTGAAAGTTGACTGTTCTTATTTCAAAGGCTCAGGAGGGCTGTATTTATCTGAAATCTAGCCATAAATACACATGTATATTCTGCTCAGAAACAATAAAGACACATAACTCTCTCAATACTGTCCGAGTTCATTAAAATTTATTGTGAATATCCCAAGTGTTATGTCTTATGAATATTGATCGCCTTCCTGTTCAGTGTGGTTCTACTGTAGCTATGAACATTCTGCTTTTATGCTTGTTTATTTTTATTTTCCCAGAAAATATGTGTAACAATGTCTGTACCTATATATCTATTATATTTTCCCTCCAGGACTTCAAGGCAATATAAGTAGATAACACTAAGTACTAATTAGGCTACCTGCCAATCGCTGAATCAATCAAATGTATTCAATAAATTCCATGACTGAGTGAGGATTCAAACCTGAATCTCGCCCAGACCAAGACAATAACTACTATATTACTCTTATTTTCATGAAAATCGTAAAGGTTCTGTTGGCAAATATATAGAGTTGTTGCTGCTATTAATCTCTCCTGATGGCTAATATAGCTAGATTCAATTTCCTGTAAAATCAAACACAAAACTAGAGCTGTTTCACACTGCCCAAAGATTTGAAGCCAATGTGTGCCGAGTTAATTTTTATTCCATAAAATATCCAATTAAATTAAAACAATGAGCAGCAAATGGATTACAGCCATAGCAGTTAACTGATGGCACCAAAGCACTTCCTGGGGGAAACAGATTGTAATTTATCACAATCTGAGTGTGACTTTTAATGTGGCTCAGTCTTGTTCTTAAAAGGTTTGAGGAGCAATATCCAGTGGTGGGATTCAATTTTTTTTACTACCGGTTCTGTGGGTGTGGCTTGGTGGGCGTGGTTATGCAATCGGCCAATCAGAGGTAGTATTTGCTGGTTCTCCGATCCAATCAAAATTATTGCTACAGTTCTTCCAAACCTGTCAGAACTGGCTGAATTACCGCCTCTGGCAATATCATATGATAGATTCAATGGTCACTACTCAACCAGTATCCAGTATTATGTACAAGACTGGCCTATCCAGCATAACCATGGAATGAGGAGCACTTTATAATTACTCTAGCTTTAGCTAACATATAACCCATCATTTATGTGTAATGAAATATTACAACGAAATATTTATTCTTTTCACTTTTAAGGGAAGAAATTAATATTAACTGCCTGTTCAAGTAGGTGAATTTCTAGGTTTGTAGATTGGCTTTAATTCCTATTATTGATTCATTTTTTTCTTGTTCATCTAGAAATGATTCAACAACTGAGAGATACTGAAAGAATATTACAAGTGATTCAACATTCAACTTTCTGATTTTAGCTACAAATGATTGTTCTTATAAGCTAACCAGAGTTCTTTTAGATGGGGAGTCATACAAACCTTTTAAATAAATAAATAGTGCAATATAAAATAGGAACCAATGTATAATTGTAACACAATGAGCAGCTACTATATAGGAAAAAAATGCTGAGGGAATGAGTAAGATTTAGGAGGTGGCCAATTGTGCTTGCATACAGCACTTCACTTACTTATTGAACTGGTCAATATTCTGGTTGCACAAAATACACTGATTATAAACTAAAACTGCAAAATAAAACTGCAGGTCTACTAAAATACAGATGAAAATTAAGGATAGCACTAACTAGCTTAACATGTGTGAATGTACCTGCTCCACAATTCACTAACCTGGTTAAGTGTGTTGGGCAAACACAAAATCTGCCTTTTTCTTTCAATTGTTCTCCTTCCCTTTTATAGACTGGTTATAATAAATGAAAGGGAAAAACAGCTAACAGTTGATGGGTGCTTATAAGAAAGTTCTAGCAAAATACACCTATGTCTAATAAAACCAACCCTTATTATAACTCTCAAAAAGCACCATAAGAATAGATCAGCAAAGCATAGCACCAAATATGGATTTTGAATTTAAGATCAGCAATTAACTAGACCTAGAATTGTTTTTCCAGTTTTTATCTCCAATTATGCATTGGTCGATTTCTTGCATTCAACAACAACACTACATATCTTTTTAGACATGTCACTCATTGACTCTAACATAACACTAATCTAACAGGGCTTTGAAAGCACTGGAGATAATAGAAGGCTAAGAAATAGATAAAGAAAAGGAGAAAGCAGGAAAAGGGGGAAAAGGAGGATATCAATATTATAAACATATTTATTTATTTACTTTCCTTATGGATTTCTAGGGCTCACATTTTGAACTTCTCATTAATTCAAGCCGTGACCCTAAAGCCGTGTGACATTACTCCGTCCCAATGCTGTTATATATGAACGTTACATATCAATATTTATTCTCTGTATGTCAGACACAGAAAGTGCCTGTTTTGAAGTAGGCATCTCAACAGGATGACTTGTTGGAGTAGGGCGACCTGACTTCAAATCAATACTCATCCCACCCTTCTCCTTTACACAGGTCAAATTTAAATTTAAATAGCTGCAGGGATCAGTAAGCCCATGGTCATCCAGAGATTGTTGGCAACACAATATAAAGTAAGTCCCTGCGTTTATAATAAGCATTTTAAGGGGAGACTAAGTGCAAAAAGGTCAAAAGACAAACTGTTTGAAGAGCAATGAGATTGGCTGTGTGATGAGTGCCATTCAGAGAATTCTTACTTCCTCCAAGCAGGGAAAAAAAATGTTTTAAAGCTTCTTACATGGAAGAAAAAGTTTCTATTAGGCTTTTACAGGTGTGACTTTCTTCTGCTTATCAACTGGGCAAATCTTTCACCCAATTTTTTTTGCCCGTTTCTTTGAGGAGAAATGAAAGAAAGGCAATGAGAAGACAAAAGAGATCAACTTCTCTGGGTTGCTGATGTACTGAATTATGCAACCATTTTTTTTTCCTCTTTCCTGTTCCCCCAAATAGTCATATTCCAAATAGTCATATCAACCTGCTTGGTTGCGAGCTCTAATTGCTTTGTCTTGAACATGCTTAAATCTCACAATAAAAGGGTGTTGAACCATGATGTGATCAGTGGTTCATTAGTTTTTCTTCTACAGCTTGTGCATTCAGTAACGCACAAGCTGCATTTCTGACACTTATTTGGGCTAAGAGGGAGTGATTAGTCTGAGGTTACACAGCTAGCCTCCATGCTCAAATGGTGCATGGGGCTCTGTTAGTCCTTCGAGGTAGTCCAGAAAGATGCTCAAGCAAAAGCAGGACTAGCAGCATTATGTTTATTGCAAGGTTGCATTAAACATAATCTTGCTATTGGATCTTCCTTCTGTTCCCCCAAGGCCATTCCCACACACCATCACAGTCTCTTTTACCCCTAGTCTAACACCTACAGCACTACTGTTCTATTTTATGCAATTAGCAAACTTCATAACTATGGTTATTTATGGAGTAAATGCAATTGCTGGGTTTCACATACCACCTTAAAGAAGACACCCCTCTTTACACACCACAGTGGATAGATTCACACAGTGTGCCAAGATAAAACCATACAAGACACTTAGTTCCTTCCAATGATATGTGTATCCAATTATTGTCTTCCTTGGCCTGATGTCTGATTATTATGAAACGGATGCATCAGAAATGTCACTTACTTTGTGCAAACTTTGGAGCATTGTCATTGACATCAGTCAGGGTAATAGTCACTGTGGTGGTTCCAGAGAGTCCACCCATGTGCCCACCCATATCCTTTGCTTGGATGACTACGGTATATTCCTCTTTGGCTTCCCGGTCCATGTTTGAAAGAGCAGTTTTGATGATAGCTGGGGAAAGAAAAAGAATAAAGAAAATATCATCAAAAAAGGGAAGTAGAGACTTCATGCAATCTGATCAAATCTGTATTTAATATTGGGACTGATTCTCTTGAAACCATATCCAAAGATAATATTTAAAATGCAGTAACACAAGAAGGACCCATCTGGACGAGGCCACTGGCTTATCAGGTCTAACATATTTAATATATATGAAATTTGGAGATCTAGTTTGGGAATCGCTCACCTCCTTAACTGCCAGTTGATTTGGCTTATCTGAATGTCTAGGTCAGGGGTCAGCAACCTTAAACACTCAAAGAGCCACAAAGATCCTAACCAGAAGCCCCGTTTAATTCTGGAGCCAACCAGAAGTCCGGTTCCCCCACCATAGTGTCTCCTCCTAGTGCGGCATCCTTTTAACTCTTACCTGCCCTAACCAAAAGCCCTATCAATTGTGGAGCTGACCGGCAACGGAGCCACAGTGGAGGGATAAAAGAGCCACATGCGGGTCCAGAGCCGCAGGTTGCCAACCCCTAGTCTAGGTAGATATCCACTTTCTTCTTCACTGCTCCATGGATGTCCCTTCAGAAACTGCATGCTCGGTGTGGCAAAGGTGACTATCCTACCCAGCACTATATCATTCTATGGCTTGGGGTGTATGAGAGATATGTTTCTCTTGCACCTGATAAACCACCTGCACTCAGAAAGGGGTGCAATTGCCTGCTTCCATTCTATTCCCTGGAAAATGGAGGTCAAGGCATGCTAGCAAGGATTCCAGAAGTAGAAACCAGTATTAAAAATAACAGCCACTAATAGCGTGACCCTACCCAAATCTCTCCAGTTCAGTTCTGAAACCTTCTAAATTCATATTAATTCTGTAGTTCAACTTTACTTCTCTTCACATTTGGCTTGCCTGCACAGCAGGCTGAGCTACTTTGCTTCAGGCAGCCCCAGGCAGGAAGGGAGACGAAAGGAAGGGAAAAAAAATAAAAGAGAACTAATGCCTTCAGAATATATTTATTTACACCTATAGTTGAGCATGGGTAAATAGTTCCCTAAAAACAGGGAGCACACACACACAAAACTATCCTGCATTTGATCTTTAATGATCAACTGTTAGTCTTCAAAGATGCTTCAGTTTTAGATTCCATCTATGTTTAATTCAATCAGATAATTGCCTCTGGCAGTCTTTGTCCCTCTTCACCTAAGGAAAGATATTTCAGATTTCAAGGAACTATGAATATTGTTGCTGTCCTTATTACCAAGCCAATGTTTCTATTAATGATTTTCCATTAAGCTGGAAGTGCAATGCATTCATAACAACATACAACCAAGGCATGGCCTACTTAGTTCTGGATGGATGCCATACAGTACAGGGTGGCCAATACTATTTACTTTCAGTCTGGCCAGGAGATACTTTAATGGACAAATAGGTCTCTTAAAGCATCTAAGAGTAGCTTAAACCATGGGAATTTGGGTGGCTTAAATGGGTGAATTACGTGACTTAAATATCTAGATTCTGATTCTTAGCCTAAAAACGAAATGCCTCATATAGAGACTCACTAACAGAATGGAAACATTGGTTTTCTCCATTCCAAAGCTCATCTGTATGAAGAATGGGAGCTGCATTTGGTCAATGCTCTGTCTGAGGGGTCTCTATTTGCTGTCACCAAGTTACTCTTTTTACTTGCATATCCCAAAGTTTCGCCCAAAGTTCAGTACTCTAGCCATGCTCAACAACACCCTTAAACACCTGCAAAATATTGTTATGGATCAGAAAATGAAACTTGGAAGGCCACATGTGGTCTACTGGCTATGAGATCAGAACCAGTCTTTACATGATGACTTGGAAGATTACTCTTCAGCAAACTGGGCAGAGGCGCCTGCCACTTAATGAGATCATTTGAATTTCTCTACAGCACCCAACTCTGGTTTGGACTCTGAAACTGAGAGAGGAAAAACCAGCATCCTTCCATCAGGTTTGCCCACAATCTCCTCACGTTTTTGAAAAATAATATAATAGAAAATATAGACATTAGAAAAGAAACCACAAAAGTCAATTGCAGCCAGCTGAATTTATTCACACTTTCTCTGCATACTGAACATGCAGTCTATAATAATGGATTAGTAGCCCCCCAGGCAGCAGGGATAAAAATGATAACACTGTCAGCTTTTGTGGCAGAAACTATCCATTTCCGGCGAGTGAAACTTGAATTTCCTTTCCTGCTTATTAAATAAGTGATTGGTGGTGTCCATTCTTAGAACATCTGGCAGCTTAATGGGAGTACATGAAGATATTGTTTATGTATGTATCTATTTACATATTCTTAAAAATGTGCTAATTGCCTTCCTGGAAAGAAAAAAAACAAACACATTGACAAGTCAGTTAAAAAAAATATATCAATGACAAAAGTACGGTCTGAAAAACAAGACATTCACAATGCGAAAAGACAGCTACAAGGAATGCAGATTAAGCCTACAGGAGAGTGAAACCATTTTTAGAAGTACACACAACAACGCAAGTTTCTTTTGATAATATTTATGCTGTGATTGACACAGCTACCGAAGAACACCTGTAGAATATAGAATTTTCCTACTTTAAGGTAACAGCCAACTTTGAGCATCGAAGCACTCTCATCTTGTTGCTTCCCTATATACAGGAAGTCCTCAACTTACAACCACAATTGAGTCCAACATTTCTGCTGCTGAGACAGTTGTTAAGCGAGTTTTTATCCCACTTTATGACCTTTCTTGCCACTGTTGCTAAGTGAATCACTGCAGCTGTTAAGTTAGTCACACGGTGGTTAATGGAATCTGGCTTCCCCATTGGCTTTGCTTCTCAGAAAGGTCACGAAAAGTGATGAAATGACCCCTGAACTCTGCAACTGTGATAAATAGGAGTCAGTTGCCAAGCATCTGAATTCTGATCACGTGACCACGGAGATGCAGCCACGGTTGTCATTGTGAAAAATGGGTTTAAGTTACTTTTCCCCCCCATGTTGTTGTAGTCACAAGACAATCACGAAAGGAACTGTTGTAAATCGAGAACTACCTATAATCTGTTCATTAACTATAAAAAACATGAAGAGGGTCTAGATAAGCCACAATATTTTCATGTTTGCCTTATAATTCTGTGCAAATGGGGATCAGTGAGCAAATGATGATAAGGCAATAAAATTTAGTTTGAAGCTATGGTTTGCTTTTGATATACTGATTACAAATGTGCCTTAGAGTGATATGTTAATAAGGTACACAAGGTTCATTTAGAGTATTTTAGCTTATTCCTAGTTTTTATATGTCCCTTGAGCTCGTAATCACTCCCCAGGCAAAGGAAGAGCCATTGAAACAGTACAGAAGGCAAATTACAAATTGACCAAATAACTCATAATTATTGTGTTGATCCATTAAACTGCCTGTGGTTTATTTACCCAATCAAGATAAAAATAAATAATGTTTTAATGTGAGACCTGGGCATGAAAGGTAGAGTTACTTGCCACTCAATCAAGATCTGTTTCATATCATTTTTAGTGGTAGTTTAGCTGGAGGTCTGTTGTATTACCTCTCTTCGTTAAAAAAAAAAATAATCACAAGCACAAGCACAAGCAATGTGCTTCTATTCTTTTGTCTAATTTTCTGCAGTAGATCCAGGGGTGGGCTGCTACAGGTTCACACGAGTTCAGGCGTTCCTCTAGCTAAGATTCTGCCCAGTTCAGCAAACCCGTAAATCCCACCCGTGGCTGGCCCTGCCCACATCGCCCCGCCTCTCCAAGGAGTCTCCACGTGGCCCGTTTTGGATGCCAGGTAAGTACAGAGCCCACATGGAGGCTCGGGGAGAGTGAAAATCAGGCCTCTTGGAGGCTTCGGAAGGCCAGAAACGGGCCCATTTCCAGCCTCCAGAGAGCCTCTGGAGCGCAGGGGAGGCTGTTTTCTCCCTCCCGGAGGCTCAAGGAAAGCCTCTGGAGCCCAGGGAGGGTGAAAATGGCCCCACTGCCATGGTTCAGAGGGCCGACTAGGCCAGGCCCACCATAGCCATGCCCATGCAGCAACCAGGCAGAGAATTGGTTGCTGAAATTTTTGAAGCCCACCCCTGAGTAAATCTACTTGCACATAAAACTTCCCAATACTGTATGTATTTGTAATGAATGTCTTTTTTATCCACATGGTGTACAGGGAGTCTTTGATTAACAATGGTTCATTCAGTGACCGTTCGAAGTTACAACAGTCCTGACAAAAGTGATATATGGCCATTTTTCCACACTTATGACCATTGCGGCATCCCCACGGTCATGTGAACAAAATTCAGGAGCTTCTGATTCTTATTTATGACGGTCACAGGGTCATGGGGTCACGTGATCCCCTTTTGCGACCTTCTGACAGACTAAGTCATTGCGGAAGCCAGATTCCTTTAACAAGCGTATTGCTAACTTAACAACTGCAGTGATTCACTTAAGAACTGCAGCGAAAAAGGTCGTGAAACGAGGCAAAACTCACTTAACAACTGTCTCACTTAGCCACACGACTGTTGGGTTCAATTGTGGTCGTAAGTCGAGGATTACCTGTAGTTAACAATAGGCATTGCAAAATCTCAAGCACAGGAGAATTTAATGAATAATTGTGCACCATCTGCAGAGAAACTCAGGAAATGGGAATAAAATTAGCTCCTTTAAAAACACAGGCTAACCAACAATCTATGATCTTTTCATGAAATTCCTCTTTTTGCAACTGTTGTTTCGTGAGCTGACTTTCGTGAATGGTTTTTAACATCAGGGAAGACATCTAAAGCGTTCTATGCCCTTGAGTATATAACACAACTCCCACCTTGTATTAAGGAATGAGTATTTCTTTGTTATCAGCATTTAAAAAAAAATAAAAAATTCCCGTTTTACCAATCAGATCTTGTCAGCTATGTTTTACACTGCAGATGTTAATAGGTGAATGAATAATTAGGCAACAGCCTCCCAGCTGGCATGCAGTTCCCCTTTGTCAAACCTATTTTTCTTTATCATAAAACTGTCACAGAGAAACCATTTCACCATCAAATATCTGTTTAGAAAAGGGCAAAACACAATTGACAGTATTGTGACAGATGTAGAAGATGGCCACAGGGAAAGCGGTGGTGGGGGGGGGGAACCCCAGCTTTTTCTAAAGAAAAAAGAAAAAAAAAGAACGAGAATTGGAATTTTGGAAAAATCAGTTCTGTTTTAAACTGCTTTCAGTTCAGCGGTTATTTGCAGAGCCATCTCTCCGATAACATCAGAGGCGAACGGAATTATGTGGAAAAATTCTGGATTACGCTTCACATCATTTACTGCCAGTTACAAGAAAAAGGGTAATGCAGCAAAGAGAGAAAAACAGAACACTGTACGTTGTTAGCTGACTTTAAAATAGGGTGGGTTTTTTTTCCCCCAAGTCTAAGAAGAAATGGCAAATGGCAAATAGATGGCAAATCTAGACAGCATCCTAAAAAGCAGAGACATCCCCCTGCCAACAAAAGTCCGTATAGTCAAGGCTATAGTTTTCCCAGTTGGCTGTGAAAGTTGGACCATAAGGAAGGCCGAGCGTCAAAGAATGGAGGTTTTTGAACTCTGGTG
>JANHJO010001714.1:26995-38405 GCA_032468235.1 Pseudoxyrhopus heterurus | reverse complement strand
GTGGGTGGGGCGGGCGTGGGGCGGGGCCAGCCAGTGGTGGGATCACCCAACAGGGAGCCACAGCAGAGGACTCAAAGAGCCGCATGCGGCTCCAGAGCCTTGGGTTGCTGACACCCATTCTAGACACACTTTGTGACTTTAGCTTGTGTTTAAGGGATTTATTGTTTACGGGAATCCCTTTTGACTCTGGCATTGTGAGGCACCGATCGCAAAATTAACACCCAAGGGGATAAAGTCTTCTATGTTTAAAATTGTTAAATGGAAAGACACCCCCAATAAAAGACTTATCATGCAAGCAATCCCAACTTCTTCCCACATTAAAAAAGGAAACCCTAGTTGGTTGCCCCTCTCCGTCACAAACTGAAGCTGACAAAACACAATGACTGGTTCACACAAGCCACAGGATGGGTCAAAACTCCCGTTTGCAGGCTAGGGAGAAAAAAAAGAATGTTTGGAGGGCAGAAATGGGAAAAGTGGATAGGTGGCTGGAGGAAGAGGCTTGATCTGATTTTTAAATTAGCCAAGTGATTTCTTATTCTCTCCTCGTCTGTCCTAAATGGCAGTCCTCTCGCTGGAAAACTGAAGAGTTTCCTCGCTATGGCTCCTTTCCATTTTTTCCCCCTCCTTACAATGGTTGGGGTTTTTTTTCCCTTGAATTAGAAAGAAAGAGAGTCCCACTGTTATGTTGCCATCTTATGAATGGGTGGAGAGGAGAAGGAAGGAAGGAAGGCAGCGAGGAAGGAAGGAAGGGGGAAGAAAGAAAGGGAAGGGAGAGAAAGAAGCAGAAAGGAAAGAAGGGAAAGAGAAAGAAAGGAAAGAAAGAAGGAAGGAAGGAAGGAAGGAAGGAAGGAAGGAAGGAAGGAAGGAAGGAAGGAAGGAAGGAAGAAGAAAAAGAAAGAAGAAAGAAAGAAAGAAAGAAAGAAAGAAAGAAAGAAAGAAAGAAAGAAAGAAAGAAAGAAAGAAAGAAAGAAAGAAAAGAAAGAAATGCAACTCTGGTGCCTATCAACACATTGAAAAGATATTATTTCGCTATTGCTCTTCTTATGGAAGCATATTAAAAAACATACTGTGATATATCATAATAAATAGTAATAATAAATAAATAACTGGAACAAAATCAGACTGTCAAAAAGGAATTAGTAAAGTGAATTCTGCAATACAGTTCCCTTGATGTTTATCCATTTATTGTTTGCTTATTAACTGGAACAGCTACAGTATGCTAACCATTATGGATTTTTCAATTATTAAGTGGGGATTATTGATCTTCTGTTAAAGGATTTGAGATCGGAAAATAAAGAATAATGACAGTTGTGCACTGAATGTGATCACCAAATATTAACTTGGTTATAAATAATAAGCATTTGGATGAATTTCTACTGTGAAGATATAATTCCTACAAAAATGAGGACAAAATTTAACCTCCTCCACATTTCAGGCACTTATTTTTCCATCTCTTTTTTGTTTTGTTTTTTTAAAAAAGCAAGAGAGAGCAAAACCTACATCACTGGATATGTCTAGTCTAATGAAAAGAAGGACCAGGGGAACATGATAGCAGTATTCCAAGATTTGAAGGAGTCAAACTATTTTCCAAAGCACCAAAGGCAAAACAAGAAACAAAGGATGAAAACTAACCAAGGAGAGAAGTGGGTGCTCCATTACTGAAGGCTTTCAAAAAGAGACTGGACAACCATTTGTCTGACATGATATAGGGTCTCCTGCTTGAGCAGGGGGTTGTACTAGATGACCTCCGAGGTGCCGTCCAACTCTGTTATTCTATATTCTGCATTCTGTGATCTCCACACAATGCAGGAATGTTTGCTATGTTTGCTGAAATTAGGGGTTAGGAAAAGGATGAGGTTTCCTGCTGTGATCAGCGATGAATTCGGAGCTTCACAAACATTATGGATGGAACACAGGAATAGAGTTAGCAAGCAAAGGACTCTTCATTCTCTTCGCCCTCACTCTGTTTCCTCAGGTTGAAAGACTGGTATTGTTAAACTTTCTCTTTCAACCTAGTTCCTGAAAGAAGAATAAAGGTTTCCATCTCCTTTCTGTCTTCATTCTCTCACCATGAGAATAGAAAGTTCAGGATGCACTTTTTTTTTTTTATCACAGCATTGTGACTTCCTTGCCCTTTATTTATCCTTTCTGATGTTAAGCCTTAGGCATCGGTGTCTAAACACATTGATGACAAAATGATGAAGCACGCATAGTGACATCATGATGCAAGTGCAGTTGTTTTATGTTCACATTAGGATGTCACATGCGACCCCTTGCTGCCCTCTGTAGATGGCTATGCTTTAAGCATCTATCTTTAGATGCTTTAGTAGGCTCTTTTCTTCTTATATGCATAAATTCTGCTACAAAGAGATCCCAGGAAATGAACTGCAGGGTTATCTTAACAACCTCCTACAGTCCAGTTGGAATTTTTCTGTCCATCCCATCTAATAAATTTCAGTCTTCATGGTCATAAGTAATTAAAACAACAAGAGTTCTTCTTCTTTATATATTTTTTAGCTTACTCAAGCTAAGAGAGTTATTATGGTATGACTCCAGGACACTGATTATCAAAGAGAGAGTAATTTTACTCTGAAAACTATCTCAGCATGGTTTAACAATGCAAGGTGGAAACTAGTTAATTATATAAATTTATTAATCTCCCCATCAAAACTAAGGGATTTTTTAAGGTCCAGATTCAACAGCCTTGCACTTCTGTATGAGAAATGTAGAAAGATTACTATAGCTAGCTGAACTTGTCTTTATCTAACAGTTCAGTCAAATCTATCCCTCACATACAGTTTGGTTGTTTGTTTTCTAACAACATCATAAAGCAGTTTCATCTTTTCTCTGTTGTTGTATTCTCCAGGTTGGCTTGTAAAATTTTGGGCTGACTTCTTCTTGTAAATTCTATTATACTGTATATAATGGATTCTGATTCTGATAACATACAATAGTTATGCATAATAATTGTCAGTGTGCGTGAACAATTAGTCTCAGACTTACATTACTTTTATATCTGTCTTTTAATTATTCTTTTTGGTTTTCTATGATTACTATCCCAAATCCTTAAATTTAATGGGATAATATTGACCAATTATTTTATTTTAGGTTAAATGTTTCCTTCCTCTTTTAGACTTAGATACAAGATTAATTCAAGAAATGTAGCTTTAATAGTACTGTATATACACCTATGAGATATGTCTAGTTCTTAAGGGGAGAGAGAGAGAGAGAACTGTCAAATATGTTAGAAGCATTAGAAGAAAGGTTTAATCAAGAACAATGTGTAGCCAATTATTACAATTAGAAACCCTGAATGTGTTTTTTTTTTCAAAATTTAAAGACAAAGTCAGTTATTAATTTTAATTAGGTTGGAATGCGCAAAACTTCTAAGAGTGAAAAAAAAGAAACGTATCTTATTGTGATACCTGCATACATCTATATCTTGCAATTCCCATTGACAGGATTATACTTTAATTTTTCCATAAGAGTATACACACACAAACATTACAAACTAGAATATATCATATCGGAACCCATGGGCCCTTCATTTTCCAAGCAAGTGTACTCAAGGGAAATACTAGATTTTTGCAAAACTATTATTTATTCATTTATTAAATGCATTTATTATATAAATCAATAAAACTATTAAGAATTTTCATTAAATTTCACTAAAGCAGATCTGAAGCAGCAAATCAAAGTGAGTGGCTTTAAAATGCATTGCAGCCTTTCAAAAAGCATCATAGATTCTATAGGTTTTCTATTGCTTTGTGGGATTGTTAGAGATGACATACGGTGAACAAGCTACTTGGATGAGAAGCAAAATGTCTTCAAGGAAAAAAAAAACAGAGGAAGTCCAGTTGCCTTATGAAAGGCACCTTTAGACCATACAGTGCTATAGTTTCACTTTTGTATGGAGTAGGTGAAGGAAGGAGTTAGTTGTGTGATGAACCTTCCGTCACTCATGTAAAAAGCTAGCAAAACAATGTTATCACCTTATTATAATCTCTATCCATCACAGTTTTCTTGAGGTTTCCTTCATTTTTTTTTCAGCTCTCAACTGTCAACTACAAATCTTAACTTTGCCTACTTTTGTGCTTAATAGAACATTGCTTTTCTCTGCCCACAAAACTGGAACTTTCACTATTATAGCTCTCAGCTCTCTGACTAAAAACTGATTCATCCAGATGCACCCTTGAGTCAAATCCTGTGGGGTTTTTTTTAAAAAAAAAATGTTTTGCACGTTTGAAGCAAATTTAAGCCTCCAGTGAATAACTGAATGGGTGCCAAGTTGTCAGGATCATATGTTTATTGATTTTAACAGTAAGAGGCATGTGGTCATGGAAAATTTGCTGTCTACTTTTAAAGAACCAAAATGATTAAAGATCTTCAACAAATCTATTGGCATACAAAGAAAACAGTGACCACTGGGCCCTTAGAAGAGAGCACTGAATGTTCTACAAAGAAAGTTATATTGAAAAAGGAGGATACAGTAGTGTCACATTTGACAAATATCTCACAAATAATGAATTTATGGTCACAAGACTAAGGGTCATCTCTTTGCAGGAGATGAAGAAATGACCCTCAAATGATGGCACTTTAAAAACATCATTCAGAGGTTCCAGTATCTGCATCAACATATCTTCAACCTAATAAAATAAACTTCTGCATTTTTCTTTGTTTCATCCTGACAATAGGGATGAACTTCTAAGCACTTATCTCCCAAAAAATAACAGCTGGACATAAGCATCTGTATTTTTCTTTGTTTCATCCTGACAACAGGGATGACCTTCCTAACACTTATCTCCTGAGAAATAACATGTACAGAGTTTGTCGTCTGACTCCAGCCGCTTTTACTCAGGACTGTAGAGTCATCATGAAAAACACTATCATACAATACACTAAAGATGATAAGATTTAGAAATGAGGGGTAAAGCTGGAATAAGACAATGCACTGCTGGAATCCTAAAAATATTGTAAGAAAAGAGCAGGAGGAGCTGGGAGGTGGAGTTAAACATATCATCAGCTTAGAGGCATTGTGTTCACACAAGCACTCCAAGTACAACCCCTTCTGAATTCCATTGACCCTTATCTGGCACCAATTTCATATCAAGTTTTCTTGAACAGATCCTTGTGTCTAGGCTCTGATAAATCTTCTATGCTACAACCTAGCATAGGTTTGATTCTTTGATTCTGATTCTTTGAGCCTGACAAATATTACCATAGTCATTCTATTGATAAGCCTATATTTTTTTTTATCCACAAAACCTACTAATATCTCTTATTTTGTGTCAGATTCTTTCTTTCTTTTCTTTTTTGTTTTGTTTTTTGGCCTGTCTATATTTGTGGCATTTTATCTCACTGTGTCATTCTGGTTCTGCTGCTAACCTAAAAAAACTACTGCAACATTAAGTGCTGCAAGCAAATCACCACCCTGACACAATCAACTTCTGGCGCTGATGAGGGGTTCTTCCCAGGAGGGGTCAAGCTTGCCAATCAGCTATGTCAATGCTGTCAACCCACAAAACACAGCTGCAATCAGAGCACCCCAAGGACAAGCCGGTGGGCATTCTTTAGTGTCAAATCAAGGATGGCATCTCAGAGAAGCAAGTGGAAAATAGCATTTTTTGAGGGGGGGAAAATGTCACTATTTGCTAAGTTCGAGTAAGATACTTTCTGCATTGGTTCAACACAACTCAAGGTCTTTAATGGATACTTTGGGAGTTGCTGAGCTATCCTTTCCTCATCTCTGTTATTGCTGCCTGTCTTACAGAGACAGGGGGAGTAATTTGAAACATTTATTGCAGTGAAGGTATCCAGCTGAAACTGGACAAGGTTAATATTTTCTAAGGGGTCTGCAGTTTCTGCTGGCTTCAAGCTCTGCTAAAAAAAAGATGAACAAACCACATGGATGTTTATGTTTACTCATTTTGGTCTATGGAGAAATCTGTTACCGGTAATGAAATGGATTCTCAAAGCAGCTCAAAGCAAACCAATTTCCTCTTGAATCACAAACTTATACTGAATTATGCCCTCACCAAATCAAAACTCCAAACCAAAGCTTATTAACATAGACCTGGCACATACTTATTGCTTCCTTATTCATTTTATAAATGAGCCAGTTTAGCCTAATGGTTAAGGCTCAGGCTAGAAACCAGGAGATGGGGAATTCTAGCCCTGGCTTAGGCATGAAAGCCAACTGGGTGATTTTTGGGCTAGCCACTGTCTCTCAATCCACTGGCTTGTTACAAGAAAAAAGGAGGAGGAAGGAGAATTAGGTATGTTCACCAGCTTGAGTTACATAAAAGTAATAAAGATGAGATAAAAATCAAATAAGTAAACAATAAATGCATCAACATTAACCATTAAATGATGCTTTCCCCCCATTAACTTCTTGCAGAAACATCTCCTTTTATATTTTACCTTGTATAGTTGCATAAAAGAATAACATCCTTCTATAACTGAGGTAGTTAACATGATAAATTGAATAATTAACGAGCCAATGGCTGCCAATTTTTCCACATTTCCTCTTCAAGCTCCTAGTCAAGTCAGCTTTTGCTGCTGTGATTAACAATGGTCTGTACATAAGAACATTAATTTATAACTTATTGACAACATCATGCTACAGTATGCAGACAAGAAGCTAGTGACTATTCGTACCAAAGGCACATTATATTATTAATGTTATTAACATTATTATTATTATTAATCATCGCACAATCAGACAGATGTTCAGACTGGGGTTTGGCCTTTTTGTCTACCAATCGAGTCCTTACCAAGGACCTGGGATAGGTAAATCTGGATGTTTGACAGTGTTACAGATATCGTCATAGGATGGAAGCAGCTTCAAGTGAAGCTGCCTTCTGCAATTGACTGATGGCAAATTTGTAAATGCCTATGTGTTCAAGTGGTGATCCAGTTATCATTATCATTATCTATTATTATCTCTTTTATTCATTAAACATGAAACTCAGTCAACTGAACATTTAAAAATGTATCACGAATATCATTGACTGGTGCTAATGGTTGATATGGGTTGCTGCCAGCATCCTAGGTATCAACCAAGTATCTTCTTAAAATGTATGTTATTCCGAGTAGCGCAGTTTTTTGCAGTTCCGCTGCTTATTATTCCAGTTATTGCAGGAAGTTGCAATTTTTTGATGTATTTTATAAAATTCTTGGACATGGTTCCAAGTGCCCTGATGACAATGGGTATCACTGTTACATGTTTCATCCATAACTGTGTAGTTTCGATGGTCAGGTTATGACACTTCATGATTTTTTCCAGTTGTTTTTCTTCGACTCTAGCGTCTCCTAGTACAGTGATATCAATAAATTGTACGCTTCGGTTTTTGACAACTGGAATTTGCATTACTAGATCTGACATTGTGAGAAATGGGCAATGTGGGTGTAGAAGGTATAGAACTGATTCCACAAATATGTGTGTAATGGCAAGCATGAACCCATAAGGTGAAAAATGTGTGTGGAGGACTAAAACTCCTTGACATTTTCCCAACTATGTGTAACTTCTTGATAGATGTGTTGCCAATATTTACCTTCTTCGGAGATGTCTTTAACATGTCACTCACTTCTTTATTCCAGTATGTGAGTTTGATAGGAGAGCTACAGAAGTTCCTTTACTTAGCAGCTTTATAAGAATAATAATAATGGAAAATGATCATTTCTGTAGAGGGAGTTCCTGGACCTGTAGCTTTTAGAGCATGTGACTAGCAAAATCAACATGTATTTTATTTATTTATTTATTTTATCAAATTCAGAGACCCACCCATTCACTTGCAAAGCAACTCTTGCATTTTGGAAGCTGGATCATTCGGATCAGTGTTTATCAAAAAGAAGAAGAAGAATGAAAATGCAACACTTTACTTTTTAAGTTCAGGTGGTCCCCTACTAAAACTGTTAATGGCAAAGGAACTGCTAAAGGGAATTGCTCCACAGATGCACTAAATAGAGAGGTACCCTTGATGGTATCCTGGGCAAATCACAATGTGGTCTGGATATGTAAAGAATCTGGGAAACTGCTAACAGTGATCCCCAATTTTTTTTAATAGGATGTGCTTGCATAGAGACAATGGGTATCAGTGTCAATAAAGCAGTCATAAGTATACAGAAACTAAAATATTATTTCCAACATAGTGCTCCCCAGACATTGCTTCCCTTCTCTTGACTCTGCCTTGTTGCTTGTTCCACTTCTATAGATCTTTCCTGGTTTCAATAGGACATAAGCTTGTTAAGATGTTCAAGAAGAAAGTAAGACGCAATCTCATTCTCAGAACTATGGTGGTGCCATGGTTAGCATGCAGTATTGCAGGCAAATTCTGCTCACAGCCAGGAGTTCAATCCTGACCACTCAAGGTTGATTCAGCCTTCCATCCATCCAAGGCCAATAAAATGAGGACCCAGAATATGGAGGACTATGTGCTGACTTTGTAAACCACTTAGAGAGGGAAGGACCATTAAGCAGCGTATAAGTCTAAGTGCTCTTGCTCTTGCTATTCTTGCCCGGGTGAGTGGAAGCATATCTAAGAGAAAAGGTTGATTCCCTGGGAATTGTAATTTTGAATCTTTAGGAGAAATCAACATACAGGTTGTCCTCAACTGCTGATCACATTTGAGGTCTGTTGCTAAGCAAGACAGTTGTTAAGTGAGTTTTGTGCCCATTTTACAACCTTTCTAGCCACGGATGTTAAGTGAATCATTGCAGTTGTTAAGTTAGTAATGACAGTTGTTAAGTGATTCTGTCTTCTCCATTGACTTGGCTGGTCAGAAACTCACAAAAGGGGATCACATGACCCAGGGACACCACAACCATTATAAATATATTTGCCAAGTGTTCAAATTTTGATTATGTGACCATGGGGATGCTGCAAAGGTCATAAGTGTGAAAAAGTCATAAGTCCCTTTTTTTCATTGCTGTTGTACCATTGAATGGTCACTAAACAAATGGTTGCAAGTCCAGGACTACTATATGAAGAAAAGGAATCAAAACAGCTCTGTGGCTTCACCTGGGGAGCCGAGAGGACCACATAGCCTTGGGACCGGCTAGTGCTTTGAAACCCACCCTTCAACCTGTAACTAATTTTAACAGTATTTAATCATCCTTGTCTCCTAATTTTTTAATTTGTACATTCTGTTTTCATATTTTAACATTTAATTGTACACCGCCCAGTGAGGGAGAAAGGCAGTTCAAAAATGTGAACAATAAATAAATAAAGTAAAAATAAAAAGAGAAACACCATTTTCTAGAACCAGCCTACTACATGATCAGAAAGACTTCTGAACTAAGCTTCAAATTCCCTCTCATGTTCCAAACCATTGCTACTTCCAGACACTGATTTAAGGCATGAAAATGGAAATACCAATTAATGTTTTCAGTGATACTGAGCTTGGGAACAAATCTTCAACATAGCAGTAGGTCACAGCCTAGATTGTCCACTAAGTGGACTAAAACTGAGCAAAATAAAATCTCAATTATCCTGCCCCAAAGCCTGATAGATATAGATTTGGATAATCTGCATTATCTATGAGAAAGTTTTTTTTTAAACCAAAAATTGAATCTACCTCCTATTATGGGAAGTAATGATATATTCTTTGCAAGCTGTTAGTTCTTTTTGGTTGCTGCTCAGTGCTGAGTCTGTGCTATCTTAATAGATACAGGTAGTTCGCTTCTTGCATCATTACCTCCTCATTAATACATGATCTTAGAAGTGAAGCTGAGTTCCCAGATAGCAGTGGTGACATGTCAAAGAGCACAGGGCAGGCAGAAACCACATTTCTGCTAGCTTCTTAAAAGAAGAAAAGATGAGAATTACTGTCCAGTATGATTATTAGTATATGAAATTGTTACGGTAGCCAGGAGATTGCTATTGCAGTTTGGCTTGCAAAGTACCAGCCCTATTATAAGACACGCTTGCACGCTTCCCAAGGTGTGTCACAGAAGGGCGAGCTGGCTTCACACCAGAGAGAAAGACAATCGTCTCTTCCTGCAGCAGCATTAAAGGCCTTCCTCCCTTTCTAGAGCTGCCTCACAAGCGGGCACCACAACTGGGAAAGTTCAAAGCTGCCAGGAATCTGACTGCCTGCACATCTTCCAACCAAAGTGGTACCTATCTCTCTACTCACCTAGAGCAGGCTTTCAAACTGTTAGATGGACAAAAGCTGAGGCGAGTGACAGGAGCTCACCCTGCCACACAGCGTTGGGGGCTTGAACTGAGACCATCCCCAGCATCATTAAACCACTGAGCCACCACACCTCTTTTACTGTCCAATCAAGCTACAGAGAGTTGTCTCAAGGCTAGATATTTAACTGCAGCATTACTGAAAAGCCATTAGAGACTGGCACTCTCTTAGGTGTGAAATGAATAGGGGCATCCAAAAAAAGAAATGTCCTGAAATATGCAACTCCATCAAAAACAAGAACCTTATTTTCTTTCAAACTGTCTCCACTGAAAGAACAACACTAGCAAAGTTCTGCTTATGACCACAGCAACATAAAATGGTTAGAAAATGGAATTGCTTATTTTTTGACCTAGCCTGTGGTAAGGGGACTTCATAGATACTCATTGAAAGAGATTATAGCAACAGATATCTAGAGGGAAAATAGGACTTAATTCTTCACTGGCACGGAGTGAAAAGCAGTGATATCCATCATCGCCAAATATAGAAGGAAAACACTAATAAAAGAAAACAACATTGGCAACGTTACACTTTGAGAGAAACGTTCTGCTAAATTTTCTTCCAGGCATAATAAGTCAATGAAAGTCACTGGGTGTTAGGAACACCAGAAAATGCTCACTTCCCACAGTATTTTATTGGCGCCTCACTCTATAAAAAAAACTTGATCCATGATTATTTTCTCAATTCTTGTTTGTGACAGAAAAGGAAAAAGAAAGAAAAACAAACAAGCATTAATCTCCAACAGGGAGTATAAGATTTCACGGAGAATTATTAGGTAGGCAGGCACTGGCCTAATTAAATGGATCTGGTAAATACTCAACAGAGATGTGTTTTCTACTGCTCTATCGTCATAATTAATAGATAAACAATAAGGTAGTCTTGGAAGCGAAAAGTCCTTGGTGGAACATACTAAATTAACCACCAACCACTTTAAAAAAAAATCTTGTAAAATACTTGACCCAGCAGTGTCGGTATCAAAGGAAGAGAGCAGCAGTTAGCTTCATCATTATGAGCTGATCTATTAATATAGACCGGGAAAGAGTTTTTCTATCTTTTATCCATTTTTATGCCACCCCCTGATTTAAAATTGACTGGATGACTTACAATTTGAACACAATATAAAGACAATTTGAATACAATATTCAAATACCGTATATACTCGAGTATAAGCCGACCCGAGTATAAGCCGAGGTCCTAATTTTACCCAGGAAACCTGGGT
>JANHJO010001712.1:371808-382631 GCA_032468235.1 Pseudoxyrhopus heterurus | reverse complement strand
GCCTGGTGGGATTCGAACTGTTAAATTGCAGGCAGCTGGGAGCTGAATACTTAATTACAAAGTACAGCGTTTAGCCCACTGCACCATTCAAGGTTCGAAGAGATATAATGGCAATATTCATATTTATATTTCATATATGAATATTTCATCATTCAAATTGTTTGTTTATTTATTTATTTGTTTGTTTGTTGGAACTTCTATGCCGCCCTATTCCTGAAGGACTCCGGGCGGCTCACAACAAACTATCACGATAAAAACAATCATAAAAATTTACAATATAAAACAATATAAAAAATACATTTAGATAAATAGTTAAAAAAATACATTTAGATAAAAACCTAAAACTTTAAAAAATTTAAAAAACTCAGAACTGTTGCACACAGTTCTGGCAGTAGACCATAAATTTCATGGAATATAGATGTAGCCACTATCTTAATATTTAAACATAATTTATGTATTCAGAGTAGGATACCATTGAAACCAGTTGATTAGAAAAGAAAGATGGAAAAATAATCTGCCAGTACATGGACTTTTTGAAAACCAGGCCAAATTTTCCTGCTTTGTTATAAATTGGTAATTGACGTGAAGCTTTACTAAAGCTTTAGTTTTTGTTTCTGGGATTATTATTATTATTATTATTATTATTTTATTGTAGTAGATTAATCTTCCCCTAATAAGTATATTCTAGATGTACTGACTGCTAAACTACAGAATTCCAAGGAATCATATATGCACTCAAGAAGAATTCTGGGAGTTGCATACATAGTACATCTAAAGAGTCTCATGTTGAGAAAATTTGCAAGAACAAATAGTATTAGCAACCCATACCACATGTTTAGGACATGCATTTTTCCTACCAGAACCTAAACTAAACAATGCACCCAGTGTTTATTACTGTGCTCTTCCTCTAATAAACTCAGTGTAGCATCTCCTCCTCCATCTCTTTTCTAATAACAACCTTCTGAGTTGGTTAAAATCAAGAAATAACACTTGGTCCAAGATAATCCAATAAGCTTCCAAAGTCATTGATCTATTTCTGGCCATTTCTTGTATTTATCCCCGTGCTGTGGGGCTTTTCGACTGTATTTTTAATGCAATTACAGTTTGTTTAAGACTATCAACACCCCTGAAATGTGAAACATATTTTGCTAGCAGATTTCGAGAATGAAAATTCTTTTTACACCAGATTTTTCTATCCTCCATCCACACCCTCCTCCTGTATATAAATGTGCCACATTAAATCTACCAAAGGGATATTTTCAAAGTCCCGTACATGCTGAAAACATGACAGTAGATATCTGTTCTTTTTCCCTTCCTTAGAACAGCAAGATTGCATATCCAGACAATTGTCCTGCACTAAGGTGCTCCACCACCTTAACAAAGAATATATAATTTGAGAGATCACTAGCTTGTATCCAGGGTTGCTACTTTCCCTGAATATGGCCCCACTTTCATGCTTCCCCTTCATGCTCCAGCTGACAGAGAAGCTTGCAAATCCTTTTCTTCATGGTTGCATCTTGACCTTGACCTCAAAGCTTTAGAGGAGGTAGCCTCTGCATTCGAAGCAGGCATTGTCCACTGTCAACTCCTTTTTTTTCTTTTGATATTAAGGAGAGCAAAAGGTCAGGTGAGATACTCGCCTTCTTAGATTTAGCATTTGGTAGAGGTTGGGGAGGGGGCTTCTCTTCTTTCCTTTGCAACGTATTGCTGCTTTTTGTGTGTGTGTACTTCTCCTTCCCCCTCCCCCAGCCTGGTCAGGTATGCAGCATCCTTTCATTTCTTTATCTAAAGCCTCCACTATTTTCTTCTCCAGTATATATGAAGAGAGACAAACAAATTGGGAAGGGAGAACTAAAGCTATATAAGTGAGAACCAAATCTATATATGTGTCAGACATTTGGAGGAAGAAAGACAAAAGCACTGAGTTAATTACCCATCATTTGCTGCTGCTGGGAAGCACAGATGGTAGCAAGTGATATGTGAATGGCATGGGGCAGTGAATTATTCGATCTTTTTTAGATTAATCGCCAATGGCGAAGTAGGTGATTGCAAAGGTATAAAATATATGCATGTGTTCTTTTGAAAATGAAATATTTGGAGAATACTAAATATGGGTATGATTTTCCCATGATAAAAGATTAACATTTCATTCTAGGTAACTTGAGGGGGGGGAAACCCTTATGAACTGGCTTATAAGCATCAACAAATAAACCCTATATATTTAGAAGTGCGCTTTCCTACAGTAGAAGATTTCACTGTGAAAGAGGCACTGGGAAGAAAGCTGTTGTATGGAACAGTAAGTAGAGAATTGTGCTGGGTTTTTTTAAGCACTAATAAAGCACAGATTGAAAATAGAAATCAGAGATAAGAGTGACAATTTCACAGCAGCGTCCTGCTTGGCAGAGATAGTGATGAGAAGAAAAGAACAAAATATGTTGTGTGTATGTATCTGCACATGCACATGCATTATACAATACAATACACATGCACACACACACACACACAAACACATCTTCCAAGGTCAAGATGATATAATTCCTCTCCGATTGGCAAAAATGCTCAACCTTTCTTCTTCCTTATAGTAAAAGAAGAAAAGTGTTCTTGCATTTTCAGTTGCATCAATAATTAATTGGTACATGGGAAAAGCAGATGCTGTCTTTTTTGCAGATCATAGAAACTGCTCCATCATCAAAATGTTGCCAGTCATCTCATTATTAAATCTATATGGTGCTAATATTATGAAGGATGAGAGAGAATGAGAGGAAGCCAGCAAGCCACAATCGTCTTCTTGGAATGCATTCCCCTTGGTGGCATTTTCTGACATTTCTAATTTAGCTAGGAAGTGGTTGTCTGCGACATCAGCTGGGGTGGGGAAGTTTCAAAGAGACGCCTTTCCTGCCTTTCTCCTTGAGGATTTTTCTTAATCAAACCAAACAAAATCTGACCCCTGTTACTGGTTTGCATTCCTGACTTTGCATTGTAAGGTGATGGGAGGGAGTTGCAAGAAGCTGGAAGAATAAGGCTGGCTTGTATTAGTCAGCAACACTGGGCAGTGCATTTAAACTGCCATCCCTTTAACGTGAATCTAGTTTAAGAAGAAAATGCAGCACAACCCAATTTGCCCCAGAGAAAAGAGAAGCATCAACCATTATAGGAGACTAAAATTTCCAACATGTGGTTTCATTAAAAGCTAGGCTTTCAATACAATATCATCTGCTAAAAGCTGGTGGATTTCCTTTCTTCCACCCCACCCCACCCCAGCAATCTCTTTTTCACTTGATATGCCAATACAGGAAAAGATGCAAATAAGGCAACTGCACAGCTTCCAGTCCACATAATAGCACAAAGAAGAGGCTCTGTGCGTAACTTACCTACCTTAACGGCACACTGACTTTGCAGAGGCAATGCTTGAATCACTGAAGCAGCAGGAGGGGGGAAGGTTGGCACACATTTCTCCTTGCTGTAGCTTTCCATAATAAATCTCTCATGGTTCCAGTTTAGGGTGTTGGGTTTTTTTAAAAGTAAATTTAAAAGAATGCAGCATTTGAGTGAGAGAGTAAATGCTGCAGGCGGGGATCGGTGATGAGTTAGCATCCCTAAAATGAGAACATTGTTTCCCCTTTCTGAAATTAGAAAGGAAGGAACGTTTATATCCAGCAAGGATAATTTAAGCAAGGTTGCAAGCAAAATATATCCAGTTGGGCTTTGAGGAGCGTATCTTCTAATCCTGCCTAGACGAGATAAGGAGTTGCTGCTGAAGGGCCCTCTAATGTTTATTTGAACACAAAGGATGGATGATTTATTGTACAGGACATAACTGTACCTGTGGATGCATATTGATAGCAGTTCTTGAAATGTCACACAATCCCTCGCACATTCCAAAAAGCGGCGCTTTGGAACAAATGCCGGGTGATAGAGCAGAGGGAGAGGAAGGGAAGGGTAGGGGAAAGAGCCATCTCTGGAAAAAGAAATAATGGAATCAGAATCTAGACATTATCTGCTCTTCTAGTTATAGATGTTTTTAGAGTGTAGCCAGTTCTCAAGGAGAAAAAATTATCCGTATAGCTTTTTACTGCTCCAGAAATATTTATTAAGAAAACTGTGGGTAGCTATTACTTATAGGTCTTTTCTTTTCTCTCCCTCCCTCCGTTCCTCTCTTCTTCTTTTTTTATGAAACAAAGATGAAATTGAAATTGATTTTTGGGGCAGACATTTATATTGAAAGGAAGATCGTTTTATATTTTTCCCAAGGTGAGGCTCTCATTCCATCTGAAATACAAAAGTGCAGGAAATGAAAGCCTTGCTGGACAACAAGCATTTTGGATAGGAGGTTTTCCATTGCCAGTGGAATTTATTCTTTGTTCCCTGACATGGTGGCCTGGAAATACACACTTGATTTTCCTCATCCTATGCAAATACAGATGTACATATTGTTTGTTGTGAACACACTTCATGCCTAAATCATGTCCATGTTACTCAGAAAATAATAATGGTCTGTTTAGCAAACATTTGGGGGGGGGGGGGGGGCACGGCTTTGTGTTAGTTTTTTATGCGCTCCACAAAAATCTGCGCCATGCAACAAGAAACATACCCATATAGGTTTCATTCTCATATGTACTGAGGCAGTTTAAATCCCAATGAAGTTAATGTAAGATTAATTGAATGAACATACAGCTACGGCTCATATTTAAGAACAAGGTCGATAAAAATGAATGATACAATTGTTTTTTTAAGGAAGTTCTGAAGCAATTCCAACATGATATTGTGCACATCATGTCTGCATCACAGTACAATTTAAAGCCTTTCTCCTGATTCATTTATATATTCTTACTCAGAGTGGTAGCATTTACCTTTAAATGAAACTGTAAGAAATTACAATGCCGAAAAAACAATTCCAGGATGGTAGAAAGCCCATACAATGTTAAAAATGGCAAAGTACAAAATAATTTACCATTACAGTAGTGAGTTTTATAGCATTTCTTATCTTCACTGTATAAGGATGTCTTTCTTGTACTTTTTTTTTTTAAAAAAAAACTTTTCTGTTGCATTGACCTTCCTGGTTAGAAAAAAGAAATAGATTCTGCAGAGGTACACCAGATTATCTAATTCTGCTGCAGATGCTTCATTCTGAAGGATATATACAAGCACAGGCAGGTGTCTTTACAAATGTGTTGGGTGAAAAAAAATGTGACAATAAATCATTTATGTAAGATTTAATCCAGTATTCTCTTTGTTCTGTACCGAGCCACATAATGTGGATAATCCTTGATAATATGTCCACAGTTTTACATGTGGTGGGGTGATGTAAGTTAGGCATGCAAATCAGCTGCCTCATCTGATTAATTTGCAAACCTAGAAATTTAGGATTTCTAATCCTACATAGGATTATTTTACCTCCTTATCATTACCTTTTTTCAACATTTAACTTCCTCTTAGAAGTTGTGTGCTTTCTTCCTGAGATAAGAGAAAAGTATTTTCATGTGGAATCTTGTTTTTTGTTAGGAGGCACATAGTGTTTTTAGCACCATGAATAGTACAGTCACTAGATTCATGCAGCAAAGTCAGAAATTTAGCCTGTATTAAAATGCAAATATTTGATTAAGGACTGGGAGAATCAATCTTCAGGCAGCCAGATCCATAATTCTTTTTCCCCTTCAAAATCCATTTTTAAGAACAAGAGAGAAAGATATTTAGATTTGCTCCGCCCGTCTAAATTATTTCTATTTTTCTTTTTCCACATACATCACAGATTTACCCTATGAGATTTTATACAAAAATGAAATAAACAATTCTTTCTTCTCCTTTCCTTTCTATCCCACTTTCAATGTACCAGAAGAATCCCGCTTCAGCCTAATGGCCTCCATATATGTTGAACTTCAACTTCCTCAATTTCCATCTACTATGGAATTTGGGAATGACTAACATATCTGGAAGACTGCCACTGGAAAATGTTTGTGTGAAGCAATATGTGAATATCTAGAATATCTATATTTCATGGAAGTCAGCTTTACATCTTTTTTACATACAGCAAATTTATTTAGTCTAATTTTATTTGAAAACAGATATGTACTGCCTATCACGAGTAAAAGAAGTCTCACTGATTGTAGTGGATCTACAGTGCATATGACTAAATCTGGACTCAATCTCTGGTATTTGCAATGATATTTGCAATGGGCATTTTTCATTTGTTTATTTCTTGCATTTACACCCTGTGTTTCCTCAAGATGCTCAGGGTTGTTGATATATTATGGCTCCATTAATTTTATAGTCAGTCTGAACTATGAAGCAGATGGGCTGAGAAAAGGTGATTCACCTAAAATCTCCCACTTTAGCTAAACGGAACCTTGAATCTTGGGCTTCCTAGTCCTTCTCAAGCAAACCAAACCATTATACAACCCTGCACTAACCATTCCCATCTTTTGTTTACATTAGGAAAACTGAACATGTATGTATGAAGTGGTAACAAAATTTCCACACTGGGAAATAAATTAGCATGCCTATGGGATGGGGAAGGGATATTGCTCTGTCTTTACTATTAATTAATACCTTTAGTATTTCATTACTTTGCCTGGCCCATCCTTCCCCACCTTGAAGTCTACTACATGGCTTGGGCTTATTCTTTACAATTTCCATAGTTTTGCTCCAATTCATATAAGAGATAGTCACACGCCTCTAAAAATGGATTGCTGTTGCTAATGTATTTTAACTTTTGTAATGTTCATTATTTTATTTTAACTTTGTTCACTGTCCAGAATCACTTGTTGAGATAGACAACCATATAAATTAGATTTTAAAAAAATAAATAAAATGGTATCTTCAAAAGCCATTACTAGTTCAAATTTAACTGCTGAGCTATCCCTCCTTTATGTTAACCTAATAAGAAACATAATCTTAAATGTATTACTTTACATAATACATCCATGGAATCCAGTGCAATGAAATTTAGAGATTTATTTTTACAATTAAATCCCAAATAATGCAACAGCTTCATTTGACGCGTAAATCAAAGCATTGGAGCCCTCTTTTGGTTGAAACTGAAACTGTCATTGCCAGCTGCTATGTTGATCAAGGGTGTCCCTAAAATTAGTTCCAATGACATCAGCCACACTTCTCATTTCAGTGGCACTGGCAAAAGGGACTTTTTATAGCCCCAATCCTTATTTCTGAAAGGCATATATATCCATTTATGAGAAACATCCTAGCATTAGTGGGTTAAAAATTTGTAAATGAAACTCCCGTCCTTACTTTCTACTATTACATACAGTAATCTTCTTTCCAGAAACTTCAATTTATGCCAAAGCATTTCCCGAACAAATGCTATTGGCAGAGAGCCTACCATGACTTCAGTGTATGTCATAAAATCCTAGGTATACCAAGTTTTTATATCAGTGGGAAAAAGAGAGTCTGGAAGGAAGTCTCACAGCTTCCTCTGGAGTACTCAGTTGCTTTTCCAGGCTAACACCTGCATGTGGCTTTAAAGCAGGGCCCTAAACTTCATGTGTGTGTGTGTGTGTGTGTGTGTGTGTGTGTGTGTGTGTATAGATATATGATAGATAGAAATTATAGAGATATATCAATTTTCTTTAAATTTATCTTTAATTAAAAATAAATAATACCATACTTCTACATAATTTATTTAATACTTTTCCTTCTTTCACATTCAGCATCACTATTTAATAGTAACCATTGGAGTTTTCTAGGGACCACATCCAAAGCTTTGTGGTGGTGGGGGGGATATTCATGGCCCTGTGGTCTCAGCTCGTGCACATTATGTAGCCATCTTCAACCAGATGCCCTCCTGATTCGTGGAACTATGGCAAGGCTGTCTATAAGATTGTGAATCATGAGACTTGTAGTTTAGTATATCTGGATGAAACCCAGAAGGCTGGATCAATTTTACCATGAACAAGAATTGATCATAGTAAAATTAAAAGACCTTCAAGACCCAGGGTCATTGCACAAGCTATTTCTTACCATATATTGGAGGTACATTTGTCACATTTCTCATACTTCTTAACAGTTTCCAAGTAATGCAACCATTATAAAATGAACTCCGAGGCATTTCAATTCCTCAAAGAATAAGTTCATTTGGATACACCATCTTGGCACTAACTGGTGGAAAGCCAGTACTGAAAGTTTCCTGGCTTTTCGCATCTAGATTTTCTCAATTTTCCAAAACAATATGTTACATTGTCCAACCAGGATGTGAAAAAAAGTTGCCTTTTTTTCTACACTGTGGTCATTCAGATCACATGAAGAGTGTGCATACACAGACATGTACACATACATTTTATCTATGATTTTCATCTGCTTAAATGGGGTTTAAGATTCTATGCAGAGTCCCAGGTGGCATCTTGCTTGAGGACTTGAAATGTAGCACTACCTCTAAACATCCTATAGTATCTTTAAGATATTTTTTCTTTTGAGGAAAAATTAAAAATGACTGCAACAATTTCTTTTTAAGCCAAGTCTCTTGAGTTAGTCACAGAATTTCTGCATAGTTCATAAGGTTATGGAATGTGTTGGGCCACCACATTAAGCAATATAAATTAAGAGAAAATTTCAAATTATTTCTAATTGGGAGCTGTGGCTTTTAGGAAGATTACTGGTACTAGTAACCCTTGGCAAGCTTCTAAACAACCCTGCTTTCCCCAAAAGATAATCTGAAACATAACAAGACACCCTTCTGGACTGTAAGAAAAACCTAGCATGTAACTATATTCACTGTATGAGATAGATAGATAGATAGATAGATAGATAGATAGATAGATAGATAGATAGATAGATAGATAGATAGATAGATAGATTCTATTGATATTATTATATCTAGCTGTGCTTCATAGTTAAAATGCTAGAAAGTAGCCAGAATCAAGTTTCAAATATATTGTGAAATTTTGCTTAGCAAAACTTTAAAATATGTCAGATTTTGAATTTTAATGGCTCAGAACACTAATTCTTGGGGATAATGCTAAATGTATGGTAGGACACACACCCAGCGAAAGGAAGCAAGTAAGAAAGCAATGGCATTGCAACTATATGTGTATGTGTGAGTGTGTGCATTGTTGTAATGCTATTGCTTTCTTTCTTACTTACTTACTTGCTTTCTTTCTCTCTTTGATTTATATATTTTCTTGATTTCTACTCTGCCTTTCTTTCCTGAGTAGTATTCAAGAGAATTAATAAATTTAAGATCCAAAACTTGAATGTAAAAAAATGTAAAATATACTTTAAAACTGGCATTATATCGGATACTAAAAGCCTTTTAAGAAAGGAGTGAAGGGCTGGACCAATCACTGGTCTCTGGATGCATTATGAAGCTCTACTGTTTCACCCGATCTAAATTAAATATGTATTTCTGCCTCACTGAATTAGAGGGACTCAGCACAAGCACGTGGATAGCTGTGAATAAACTGGGATAGAATATATAGTACATCAGGCCATAAGCAAATACGTAAGAGAGTTAAGGTTACTGCAGTTGTTTGATTTACTAGTTAGCTGCTTGAATGTCTATGAAAATATTTCATAGAAAGCACCAAAGCTTGCAGAAGCCAAGGACATGCAGCCTTCACTGCTGAACTACAGTAAGCTAAAAAAAAAGAAGAAGTAAAAGTAGTTAGCAAGATGCATCCCAATTTGCCAGCCAGGTTTTGTCATTGCTTTTCCCGATTAAACAACATTTTCATACAGCTATAGGGGAAGCAGAATAAGTAAGATGAAAGAGGATTGGTTGATATGCTTCACTGCAAATTTTCTGCTTTTCTGTTATGAATATGTCTCCCTGGCCTCCTCTTTTACAAGCTGCTCACTGATTTTGTGCCCCAGTTTTATCACCTGTATAAAAGGTTTTTTGAAGAGGATTTCTGACATTTACTGCCTGGGAGATTATATTGTTTTATTGTAGGAAAAAGGTCTCCTTTGAGGCAAACAGCATCATCAAGCATTGTACCTTGCAAAGATGGGACAGTAGCAGTGGAGTGTAGGTGTGAGTGGGCTTTTTTGCACAAACATGTACATGCGTGCACTTATATGTGTGTCAATGCAATTTGACTTGAGAAAAAGCCTCTGTGTCATGAACAGCTTGCTGTGCTCCTTCAAGTGCTTGGTACTATAAATAGATAAATCTGCAGCTGCCTACCACACATCCTGCTCAGAGGCTTCATAAGTTGTGGAAGAGAGACGATTGCCTTCGTCCTCATTGAGGGCCATTGTGCTGGTTTCCTTAACATAAGCTCTCAATGGCTTCACGCTGGCTAAATTTTAGCCCACAAGGAGCATAGTACTTCCCTATCCCTATACTCATTATTCTCACTCCTGTTTGTGTTGTATGTGCAGATGAAAGATCTGCAGGGATGCAGCATGGCAAGAAATGCAATACAAGGAGGCCAATCAACAATAATTTCACACCCTATTATACAATTTCATTAAATTGCTTTCATCAATATTCTATATCTTAGGATAACACCTTTACTTAATACAATTATGCTATCTTTTAACCAAAATCTTAAGCTTCATTCCAACAGGAATTTCAATATTTCCCCCTTTTATATATACATAATTCATAAAAAAAAATTACCCATATCCAATTCATTCCAACAACAATCTTAATCAATCTTTAATAGTTTCCCTTTTATACAATTTCATTAATTTAATTTATTAATCTTCTAAATCCTGTCAATATACAATTTCATTATCTCTTTTTATCCATATCCTCATCCTTGAATGGTGCAGGGGGTAAGAACGCTATATTTTGTAATTAAGTATTCAGCTCCCAGCTGCCTGCAATTTAGCAAGTTCAAATCCCATCAGGCTCAAGGTCGACTCAG